>CM076579.1:876002342-876138877 GCA_034641835.2 Pinus albicaulis
ATAGATACTTTTATTACTAGGGAGATCGGTCTTGTCTGCAAGACGGATTAATCCACACAACACTACCCATCCTACTTCATCCACTGTTCAACTTCCTCCACCACCTCCACTAATCATGGTAGACAGATACGCTCCATTGGTGTTGCCAACACCTTTTCCACCTATGCCACAGAATTGGCAATCTTAAATTCCACAATTTGATAGTACTGGTCCTATAACTGTCCAACATCATGTTGACACAATGAGTGAATATTTTGATCTGTAAGAAATTGATGAAGAAAGTGTCAAGTTGAGAATGTTTGCTCAAACTCTAGGTGGAGAAGTCAGAAAATGGTTCAAGGGTTTAACTACAAATAATATTAATGATATCCATGCATTTCATCAAAAATTCATTAACAGATGGGAAATTAAGAAAAATCATCTTCAGATTTTATCTGAATATAAAAGTATCAAGAGGTCTCCACGTGAGAGTGTTCAAGATTACTGCACTAGATTTAATAGTGTATACAACGCACTTCGTACTCACATGAAACCACCACAAGGTTTAGTCTTAGTTAAATTCCCAGATGGTTTCGACCTGGACATGGCTTATCAACTCAGGGAGAGAAATTCATAAACTTTAGAAGAAATGCAGAGGGATATTATCATTAAGGGAATTTTGAGGTCTAAAATGGGCCTCCTAAGGAAATTATAAAATATAGTGGAAATAATAAGATAAGATGTGATTACATCATCAAATTTTAGAGGGAAAAAAGAAAAACACTAATTTTCAACTCATATTTTCAACTTATCTCCCAAAGTTTTTACTCAAAGTTTGAGCGAGATTACTCGTTGGATGCAAATTTAATTCATCATCCAAGGAGGACCCATGTTGCATACTTTTGATGGATCATGCTACATGAAAAATGAGAAATACATGAAAAGCATGATTGCAATCATGTTTTTTCATGTATTTCTCATTTTTTGTGTAGCAAGGTCCATCAAAAGTATGCAACATGGGTACACCTTAGATGAGGAATTAAATTTTGCATCCAACAAGTACTCCTGCTCTAAATTTGAGTAAAAAATTTGGGATATAAGTTGAAAATACGAGGTGAAAAAGTATTTTTATTATTTTTTAATCTTTTTACCCTTTTACTTAAAAAATGGTGAATCATCCCCCATGGTTGGCATCATTATCTTGAATCCTATTTGTTCTTAAAGTTTATTTTGGTTGTACATTTTTCTTAGGAGGCCCATTTTACACCTCGAAATTCCCCTAATGGAGTGTAGAAGCTAACTTGTTGCAAAAAGAGCTAGGATGAGAACTGAGAGAAGAGTTACTATAAGAGAAGAACCTATAACTTCTACATCTGATGCTAAAATTGAAAATTTGGTATAAACCATGGAGAGAATGATGGAGAGGATTAATATGAATGAGAGAGTTATTCCTAGAGAAATCAACCAACTCCTCTGTTAGGTCCCTGTAATTTGGCAGATTGGAAATGACCAAATAGACAAGGGTAACATCAAACCAAATTTGGAGTCCTAGGACCTAGAATTCCTGGACTCAGAGAGGGATCTCTCTATATTTGATAAAAGATATGACTTGTTTGTTTTAGGATGCTAATTTTAGGCTAGTTAAATAATAGGGTTTGTTTGTTTTGTTTTGTTTGGTTGGGTAGGTTGTCAAGAAGAACAGATAGAGTAAGAGAAATTCAAACCATTGGGCTATGGGGTCTGTGAAAGGCTTGAAAGGTACAACAATAAATCAAGGGTGCTTCATAGGGAAAGTTAGCAAAGCCAAATGGATCTTAGTAGCTTATGTAGGTGTGAAATGAACATTAAATTGTGAACATAGTAGGTTTAAAGGGAAATTAAGAATCCTTTAACATATACTATAAAAAGAAGAGCTTTCAATATTAATATGCTTAAGAAATAATCAAAGGACAGGGCGCACCATAAATTTCTTTGACCTAGCTTTATCAAGTAAACTATAAAGCAACAATCCAGCAAACCCTAAAGAGTAGGGAACTCCTAAATTCTCTAGTTATTCACTTTCAGAGAAAGAAAACATTCAAGATAACACATTAGCAATTATTACAGAGCAGGGAATTCCTAAATTCCTTAATAAAAATATAAAATACCTTCAAAGTGACTATTCAAGATGGACTCAAGGACAGGGCAAACCATAAACTTCTTCATCCAAATGCTAATAAGTGATACTTCAAAGAAAGACCTCAAAAACCATGTTTTAAGCTACACCAAAGGATAGGGCATACCATAAACTTCTTTGGCTTGAATCCATTAAATAATTTTCAAGAAAAAAAACTAACTGAAATCAAAGAGCAATTAAGAATTCTTCAATCAGACCTAGCAGAGGAAAACATATAAAAAACAGAAGGTAGACAGAATTAAAGTGCCTCTCAACATCATATCTTAATCTAAAATTTCTACTCTGTCATAAGGGATAGATGCAAAATATGGAAAATATAAGAAGACAATTACTAGATTAGAAAAACATCGCCATTAACCAGGTTCATGAATCCCATGAATGTGATTACTCCATTTCCATTCAAATCAAAACATCCACAAATCTCCAAAGCCAATTTCTTCACAACTCCAAGTCTATGATATTGAGCTCAACAATCAACCAAAAACCAACAAAAATATGAAGCTTACATGCAGTATTTAACTGCCAAATGAGGAGGTAAACCCTAGCTATGGTTTTAGAAGTCATTAATTACATAATAAATGCATTTGACATTGAGACAATGCAAGGTCCAAGGCACAAATATCCCAAATCATTAAATGCAAAAATAACTTCTAACATAACTTCTAAGCTAAATTTGGAGTTATTTGTCTTCAAAATAACCTTTTAAATAAATTATGATGTGTTTTTTTGACTTTCAGGCAATGGCGCAACGCCAAGGTACAAGAGTGCAGTGCCAAGCCAAGGGCGCGACGTAGTGCCAAAACTGGAAAAATTGTCTTTTTTGCAGTTGAGTTTTGGAGGCTTTCCTGGTGTCCAAATGAGCTCCATGATGGCTCATTGGAAAGATTGTCCTGTCTAGTTTCTAGATTGGTACCCATTTTATTAGTCAAAAATCCATTCTCCCAAGACTTCTAAGGGCACAACGCCAGTGCTGAAAAGAGGGCAGAAAGGTGATTTTTAGGTGGTTTTTGGCCCTTTTAAGGGACCAGTTTTTCTCCAAATGCCTTGATAGTTTATGTGGATGATGTAATTTCCATGAGGATCATGAATATGTAAGCCATTTTTCATTATAGTTCCCCAAAAAAGAGCGCAACTCCAGTGGCACTGCACATTTGGCCCTTTTTTCTGCTAGCCAAACAGTCTAAAATCAAAACTTGCACCAATGTGCTAAAATTTGGAATTTACCTTGCTGATCATGATTTGGATGTTTGTAGGGATACATCAGCAAGTATATTCAATTTATCCTTCTCCTTTGCCTCATTTTGTGCTTGAATTTTTACAAGGGCTCTTTTGAGCTTGACCCTTGCAATTCTATTCCTCATGGCATAATGTCTTGCCATCTTCTTCTGCAAGTCAATGTCTCTTTCTTTCTTCTCAAGTTGACCTTCTAGGTTCACATTGGCTCTTTCTAGCCAAGATTCTCTATCATAGCTGATCTCCATAGAAAGCAAATCACTTGGAGTGAGATGCTCTGCCAACTCTGTCTCTTTCTCTCTTTCCTGGGCTAAGGCCTTCTTCAACCCAATTGTCCTTGGCTTCTTCCTAGGAAGTTGTTCTTCCTCATCCTCAATGTCATCAAGCGTTCCCAAGGTCTCATCTAGCATAGAGTTGGATTTTCAAGCCTCTTTCTGAGCTCTGATAGCTCTGACCTCACTATTGGATTTCTCTGTCTCTAACTATTGGTTTTCTACCTCACGGAAGTTGATCACATTCTTTGCCCTGCCAAGATATGTTTGTAGCTCCCTAATCTAGGCATCCTTGCTCTTGATCAACATTTTTGTAATCCTCTCCTCATCCTCACTCTAAGGCCAATAATTTTAAACTCTTGTTCAGTTTCATGCTCATCCTCTTTTTCAACAATGACCTGCTCTGCAACCTTTTCCTTACACTTATCAAGTTGTTTTGTTGATGATGAAGGCAGGGCCCCTTCCACAATATGTGGAGTAAACACCTGCCGATGACCTCTTTGATAGGTCAAAGGAAAAGGCTCTATGTCAACCATCTCAGTGTTATCTGTATCACTTCTCTCTTCACTGTTTGATGTTGTGGTATCATGAGATAAGGGTGAAGGATTGTGGAAGGGTGATGAAGGAGGATCATCATGAGGTGAAGGAATGTGAGTGGATGGTGATAAGGAAGGGTTATCATGGGGTGAAGGAATGTGAGTGAGTGGGGATGTAGGGATGGGAGGATGAGATGAATAAGGTATATCTTGCTGATGATGGCCTTGTGGAGTAGTGAACACCTCATTGGCAATGAAGGTCTCCTATGGAATGTCTTTCTGCTGTAGTTGGTGCATAACCACCATCTTGATAAGTGAGTGATGAAAGAAGCTTTGAATTTTCTGAGGAAAATATCTCTTTTGCACTATGTAGGCCATTTTTTCAATGCTTCGGTAAAGGTAATATGGTATATGCAGCATCCTCACTCTATAAAAGTGCATAAGAAGCCGGATGTGATATGAGTAAAGACGGGAAAACCTTCCCTCACATGTGAAATACTTCATGATTATTCTCATCATAGGTGCATATCTATCAAGCATATGAGAAAAAGGAAATATGGATTTGTGGTGGTCTTTATACCTAGGCTTTAGATATGGTTCAAAGTAACTCATGTCTAGGTTTGCTTGCTTGAACCACTTTTCCCCCACACTTTGTATTCTTGTAGCATTTGCAATGGAATCTATAGACAGCTCAAATGTCACACTAGCAAGATTGAATTTTTTTTCATGCAAATTAATAATGAAAAGTCTTGTTAGCTCAGGGTGGTTTTGTACTTGCTGCACCTTCTCACAAAAATCAAAACAACCTACATGTTTGAAACATGAAACAGTAATGGGAGTTGCCATGAGCTCCCTTGTATTGAGGGGTTTAAATATGTTTATATTGCCTCCTTTATGATCATGCCTCCTTGGAATTTGGGCCTACACACCACTGCCACTGTCCTCTCCCCCAGAAATGTTGAAAAATTTGTTTCTGAAAATCCTAGGGCTGGTTTACAACGAGATGAAGGGAGGGTATCAAATGGCAATTTGCAAATGAATGGAGTGAGTGAGAATGAAGGGAATGGCTATTGTGTCAAGCAAGATGAATGGAAGCCCTCAAAAAATGTAATTTCCTTTGTTATGACTGATACTCTTTATAGGAAGATGAAGCAATGGAAAAAATTGATTTCAAGGTTGAAACTTAGGGTTTTATCTTAGGGTTCTACTTTCATTGTTTAAGGAAACACCAAAATTGCTTGAAGATAGGTGTATGTAAGGTACTTACCCTTAAGATTTGCTTGGAGGAACTTTGGCATGAGCTTGGAATAAAATTGGAGTGATTTGAGTGGGTGTAGGGTTTAAAAACCCTTTTTAACTAAGCACACAACGCCAGTGTTGAGGGTGCAACGCCAAGGATGAGCGTGCAACACCAGTCCTGAGTGCGCAGTGCCAATGGTTTTTAGCACAAAGCCTCTCGGGAAAGAGCGTAACGCTCTGTCAAGGGTGCAATGCCCACTTCCAGGCACACAACACCTTTAGATTTTGAATGGAGGAAAAATGCCAGGGGGCGCAACGCCTTCTCCAAGGCACGCAACGCCAAACAAAATTTCCCAATTTTGGCTTGAAAACACACAAACTCTTCTCTCCTGAGTGCTCTTGATATTTTGAAATGCAAAAATGATTTAATGAAGTGCAAAATGAGCTTTTATAGACTTGGGAATTAAATTTAACTTTGCAAACCCATTTTTCAATGTTTGAAACCATTTTTCCCTTTCTCACTAACTCTTTTATATTGTTTGCATGCAGGTTTGCTCAAATGATAAATTTGACCTTTCTTTTGGTCATAGAGGCATGGAAATTTCATTTTGAGGCATCTTCAAAACCTTCTCTTGTTTCCACCATGGAGCTCAACTTATGCTTTTCACCTTCTCTGGCCACTTTCTTCAAAAACCTAGTTGTCTGGAGTGCTTTACAAAAATCATCAATGTTGTCTTCTAAGTTCTCTATCACCCTTTCAAGTTCATTCATTTTTTTCCAGTTCACCTCACCTTTTTCCATATTACATCAATCGTTTCTGATAGACTTTCTTCATGTTTGGCCTTGTGTGCCTCCTCCATGTCATTTCTGCAAGTGATCACTGTTTTGGCACTCAATTGGACCATGAAGTTCAAAAGCCTAGTTCTCTACAAGAAAAATGTGTTCCCCTTTCCTTGGCTGTAATTTGTCTTCATTCAGGAGCAGATAGTCTACCTCATCAATACCTTCTGCTGACACAACTTTCAAAACTCCCGCAGAAGTGCCAAACTTTGTCCATTTTTCTCATTTGCAGACTTTGAACTGATGAGGTAATCTTCTTTGGAAATATTTTAGGTCCTTCTTGAATAACCATGTCTTGACATTCTATTACATCTGAGCCAGATTCTAGCAAAGGAAAATCAGTTCTTGAAACATCCAATGATGACCTTAAAACATGTAAAAACCCTAATGACCTAGTGGGAGGGTCCTTTGACCTAATTTTGACTAAAATTTGACTTGGAGATCTTCAAGTGAAAATAGAGTATGGTCAAAAGTGCTTCATCTCCAAAATCCAATATACTTGATTTATCTAAAGAGCCTACAGAGATAGTTTTGAGACCATCAATGCTTGAGGGACTTGGGGAACATAGGAGAAAGGTTTTATGAAGGCAAGAAAGATGAGAATGAGAGGAATAATCTTATAATGAGTCTTCTAAGAGTAATAGGTTGGATTTGGGAAGACCAACTAAGGAATAGTGATTTTTTTTTTTATAAAGATAATGAAGGCAGTGGGATTTCTGAAAGTCAAGATATTCAAGGAATATTGTTTTCAGAAATCTATAAACATCCTATAGTCATCTAAAAATAGTGAAAAATAATGATGAATAATAGTGGCTACACTTGGGGAGGGCAACTCCTTTCAGGAGGTATCAAGAACCTCAGATCTCAGATCTTTGATTTTGTAGATGAGGTGCCTTACATTCTTACTGATTTTCTGCCTTTTGCAATGTTGATCTTGCTGCTGTTCTTGGAAGTTGTGATCTTAATCTGAAAAATATGATTGCGTAAATATCAACTCTACCTACCCATCATACTTTTCCTAACATTTTCTCTTCATTTGGGTGCGTTTGAATTGGCCAACCCTGGACATCATTTTTTTTTTGAAAGCATAAAAGCTATGTATTTCTACCCTTATAACATCGAAGAGCTCAAATTAGGCTAATGAGCTCTTTTATTCTCTACCTAATCTACTTATCTATCATGGTTAAATAGTTTTACAGATTTTCATTCTATAAGCTATCAACATAAAATTTAAAACATGACCAAATCAAGGTTAGGCAGTTTGATTTTTCATGAGCTATGGCATCTTGGACAAGTAGCACACATATTTTATTTTTGTACAAGTAAAACTAGAAACTTGAGGGCTCATAATTTGGAGTTTGTCACTCATCCCTCTCATTTCTCTTTGGTTCATATTTAAGCTTTGGGAACCAACATCTTTTCCTAACCTAGTCTACTTGATAAGCCAATTTTAAACTATTTGGAAAATCTCCATTTTCTAACTTATCAGCAGAAATTTAAAACACGTTTAATCATGGTTAGGCTGTATGACTGAACAAGACTTTTATTTCTCAAAGTAGTGGCATTTATACTTGCAGAATTTCAGACATATTCTCTTTTGGTATGGGGCTTTACCTTTTCTTTCATCTGCCCTCTTTTCTCTTTTTGTTCTTTTTCTTTCTTTTTTTTCAAAACAATCTAAAACTAAAAATGTGTTCATATTACTGAGCTTATTTTTACCTATCTATCCTAACCTAACTTATATATGATATATAAATTAGGTGAAATCTCTTTTCCAATACAACTAATCAAGTAAGTGTCTGCATGATTGATTTTCATTCAGCCCTTTAGGTATGCTGAAAAAACAAAAAGACCACTCCCATCTTACTTGTTTTTGAACAGTAGTGCTTAAAATTTCTTTTAAACCCTGCATCAAACTGCTCCTGGCATATTTTACTCCCATTTCAAATGTCTCTAAGAAACTAGCAAAAGGATCTCTGAGTAATACCTGACTATGAGGATTTAAACCATGGGATTCATCTAGGACTACTTCGTGTTCCATTTGGTTCTTCTTGGGATGCTTTTGGAAAATACACCCCACCTCTTCCTCATGATCATATGACTTGGCAGCCTTATAATGTACTGCTATGTTGTTCTCCAGCACACCTGATATGCTCTAATTGAGTGGGATGAGTTCTGTCTGAAGGTATTCATTAGGAGCATCATCTGGAAATAGGTCTTCTAGAGGAGGTAGCAAAGCATTAGTATCAATCTGTTCTATAGTTTCTGCTTGAAAAAATGTTTCAATGGATAGGTCAGTAGTAGAACAAACATAAATATATTCTTTACATAAAAATTTGGAGGTTGGTTGCATGTTTAGGATTTGATTGATTTCTTCTTCAGTTAAAAGAGAAGGCATTTTTTGCTTTCTTTGGACAGAAACCCAGTTTCCCTCTTTCTCTTGTGAAGGCTGGTCATAAGGCAGAAGGTCCTGTTGAGCCTCACATAGAAGAGATGATGAATCATCACTTATAACTTTAGAGAGATCTTATGGATACTCCTTTAATTCCTGATTGATTTCATCCTCAACCAACTCCTTTTGGTTGTCATGATAGTTGACTTGAGTATGAAATGCATGAATTTCCTCTAATAGATCCTTAGGATGCCAATTTCCCATTTCTTCATCAATGTTTACAAGGTATTGTATGAGATCCTCAGGCTGATCACAACAATTTTTAGCTAATGATAAATATGGAAATTTTTTCTTATAATGTTCATAAAGCACCTTTTGGAAATATTTAAAAAAAAACAAACTACCAGGGTCTAGGCCTTCATACCATTCCCTTGCTTTCCCTTCCCCATGAACATTTTCATGAGGCAGTCCTCATGCCATTCAACTTTTAACCTCCTTGTATGTATATGAAATTTGATGAGATGTAACAAGGCGTCATAAAACTTTTCATCTTGAAACATAGGCATGTATGAATCCCAATTTATCTGAGGCATTTTGTGTGGGAATCCAGGAATGTGATCTCTATTCATTGGAGCATATCTGTGTTGTATCCTTGAATCCATCTTTGTTAATAAAAAGGGTCACTACATATTTTCAACTAGTCTAGAGTCTTCTACCAGTGGAGTCTTTAGGTCTATTGCAAGTTGTGGAGTCGCTAGGTGGAATATTTCAACTTTGCTATCCACAATCAACAACCAGATATTCAGCAAGTCTGTAAGGTTTTCAGGCAGGGAACTTGCTTCATGGGTAGGTCTGCTAATAGTTGAATTTTAGATCTAGCAGACTTCCTAAGGATGCTTTCAGGATTGTCAACTATTGCAGGAGGAGTTGGGTCAGGGTGAGATCTAGTGCAGACTCTTTGTTAAGCCAAATTTCAGACCCACAACACAGAGAGGCTGAAAGTTTGTAAGGGTTTTGGAAACAGACATATCTGAAATATTATTGAATTCACACAGTATGTGGCTAGGTTTTATACTATTAGGATTGATTAATGCATTCCCATGGGAGTTTGTGAGGAACAATGGAGTCACCAGGTCTACTAGAATCCAGTGGAGTCATCAGGTGGATGATGCTAACTGTTTTGAGGACTAGTTTGTTGTCCACCATCAACAATTTGATACCAATCTTGAAATATTTTTAGGTTTTCTGAGTTCTTTATGTAACACTAAGATTTTTAATGAGTGTTCCATAGTATGTTCACCATTATGTTAGTATGTAAAATCAACCAGATATCATTCTTGGCTAACACTTCATTTATCTAAGTTTGACAGGGGATTTTTGAGTTTTGAAGGAATATTTAAGCTGTTACTTACTCAGGTCCCACCGTGATCGCCATTATGTTAGGTCCCTGTAATTTAGCAGACTGGAAATGACCAAATAGACAAGGGTAACATCAAACCAAATTTGAAGTCCTAGGACCTAGTGTTACACAGTAATTTGTCACCGTCCCTGGAATTCCCCGTCCTGCACATTGGAGGGCCTTTTCCGTGACCTATGAGAAGTGACATAACCTGAAACCACTTTCATGGCATCCCCCTTGACAAGGAAAATTATTCCTCTGAAGAGAGTTTCCTTTGAAAAGCCCTAAAAAATGATCTTTGGGCCTTGGTGCGACTAACCAGTTCAGCCCTCGCCCCAATGGGGAAAATCCACCAAAGAGGGCACGCCAACTGGCACCCTGTCCCAGTGTCTTGCTCATGCCAAGCTTAATAAGGATTAAAAAAAAAAAAAAATTGGCGGAAGTTTGATTACAACAAACTCCTGAACGAGTCTCTAAAATGAGTTGGGAGGTTTGGCTCCGAATCTGCATGTATGGGAGGTGGTTTTCCACCTATCATGGAAGCTTTCTTGAGGATAGGGCCAATCCCACAATTGTAGGGATCCCAACTCCCCTTCTACCATCTATATAAGCTTTCCATTTTCCCTTAGTAAGCTAGTAGTCCTAATAGTAGAAGTAAGAGCTGAATCTGTAGCAAGGAGACTATCGCCAGACAGCCTTTGAGAGCCAAGCCGAAGAGAGAGAGCTTTGTCCCCTTTTTGACGAGCTTCATTGAGACGTGCTCCGCTGTCAGCCCTGTCAAAGGAAGATCCAAGATTAGAGCTTTGGGTTGTATCTTTAATTTGTTATTATTAATGATAAGCGACTCTGATTATGGTTTCATTCATGTGTCTTTGTCTTTGATGCAATGAATTACTACTGATGTATGGTTACAAGATTTAGATTATATGTTGTGTCTCATTGTGTTTCTTCGCATGTGTGAAGGTGTTTGGACATGTTAAGTGGAAGGATCATGATCTGCCAGAGCAGAGGACGGGAAGCGTCATCCTTTCTTCTACGACCATTGCGTAGGACTTGAGGTAGGCAACTCGTTATGTTTTTTTCATTTTGTAACTAGAGACTTGCGTCACTGCGTGACTGATTGTTGCTAGACCCGATCTAAACTAGTAGGGATCGCCTTTGTCCGCAGAGGGGATTTACCTCTCCAACAAACTAGCGAATCCACTGAGGATTTGATTGGAGTTTGTCTTGTCTCTTTCGGTTGTTTTTGGCTTGTTTATGCTTGATTTTCTCTTCTGGTTTGTCTCTTTCTAGTGTAAAACCTCTATTCAGCCCCCACCATACCTGGTCTACTCTCTGCTTGCTTTGTTTCACTCCTATCCTTAGTAAACTCTATTGGCGCGCTTTTTAGCCTGACAGTCGCACCAACTAGCACTTGTTGCTAGTTAGGCCCCCGTGCCAGCCCTATTTTGGCGCAAGATACAGCCAAACAGTCGCGACATCCCTGTTTGGTGCTAGGGTTTACTTGTTTTTGAGCGCTCTGAGTCTGATTTTTGGTTTTGGTGTTATTTTTCTGACTGTATGAGTGTCTTGAAGCCCTCGTTGACTATGTTAGACCTCTATCCTCCGATTGTTTGCCCTCTACCTTTAGTTTTACATTCTAGCCCTAGGGCATCTAGGTGCTATTGTGTGCTGAGCCTCTCGTGGGAGTTTTTGGTTTTCGCTTGTTCAGTCAACTTTGTTTTCGCTTCCTTGCATTTGTTTGGTTGGTTTTCATTGTATCATTGCGTTATTTGAGTGATTTCTCTCTTTTTCATTCGAGTTTCACTTTGTTTCATTTTGAGCCTAGATCACACGATTTGTATGAGTATTTTGGGATTCCTCTTTGATTTGAGGGATTTCTTTATCAATTTGAGCTCTGATTGTGTGTTTTGCATTGAGTAAACTTGCTTGTTTCTACTCTTTCACTATCATTTCTCAAATTGGTCTCTTTATTAATTTTTCATTTTGTTTGGTGCATTTCACTCTAAAACATTGAAAATACAAAAACAAATCTTTTTTCTTTTTGATTAGTTAGTGAAAATCAAAAACTTCTCTACATTATTAGTGTTATATAACTCTAAGGGAAAATATTTTAGTTTCATTAGCATGCATTAGAGACATTAGTGGATGTTTTCTGGTCATTTTGTTATTGTTTGAAAAGCTCTCAACCTTCCTGTAGTTAGCTCTTCATCGAACAAAGTGATATATTGTGGCATGTAGTGTGCATTTAGAGGATTTTTGAGACAAAACATTCGATAGGGCCTGAAATTGAAACATAATTGAAGATAAACTCTAAAATTTATTCAATTTACCTTAAGGCAACATTGAAACATTAACGAAATATCTATAGGTCTAGGCTAGTGACGTGTTCCGACGTCGTTAAACCTAGTAGCTGTCGTTCGCCTTTTGGCTTTAGACAGCGCTAGTACGGACTTGTGCTCCCTGTACCGTCACTTATATAAAGGGAGAGCCCACTAGGTTGCTATCCTTTATCCGTAGGAAGCCGAGTCTGCCGTCTCATACCCGTGATACACCGGACACAACATTCGGGGATATTACCTGCCTGTACATCAAGTCCTTGGTTGATTTCTCTTTCATTTTTTTTAACCAAGGTGTATATGGTATTTCACGGATATCTGGTACACCCTTTTGCCTAGATTTCCAGAGTAGTCATTTCGATCTTTTTTGACTCATTAAATTTGAAAAGATCATCAAGTGCTTGTCCTTTCATGCTTGTTTCCAAATTGAAAGAGATAGAGTCACCTTTTACTCATTTCTCAACTCTTAAAACATGAAACGGTAAAATTTCAAAGTTTCAATGTGGTAAAATTAAGCACCTACAATTACACGCCCTTTTAGAGATTGTTTTTCGGTCGTTCGATTGTTTGCCTTGGTTTTTGCCCACGTGTCTTTGGTTTGATCTTTTCCTCTTTTCGTTACTGTCACAGTGGCGGAACCCTCAGTCTCGTCTACTGGTAGTCCTTACACAGATGATTCATTTGAGGTCTCTCAGTCCTCTGTTGAACCTCAGCAGCCTATTGTATCCAAGTTTTCCGACGGGGGACCGGTCATATCTGAGCTTCCCTTTGGTGGACCAATTGAATTCAATTGGCCCTTATCCAACGCTTGGTTTGGACTTGGAGTAGGGGAATATTTCCCTCCTCTTACATCTGGATCACCTTTCTTGGCTGCCATATACCTCCTAGTCCTCCCCGTATTTTAGAAGATCTAGCGGCAGGGTCAGATATGGACTCACCCAGTCCTTCTCCTAGTGAGGAAATTCCTACATCTGGTGAATATTGCCAAATTTTTCTAGAAAGCAACCCCGACTCTTCTGTCATGTCTTCACCCGGTCCTTCGCTTCCAGTGGGATATAGTTCCTTAAGTCAGGTCATGGCTGCTGTGGCCTCTATGGGAATATCGACTCCATCCACGAGGCCGGTTATTCCTTCGTTAGGGATGTCGCCATCGACACCTCTCACGTCATCTCCTCATGTCACATCAGTACCTCTTAGGCCTACTGTCTGCGTAGCTGCGTCTACGCCCGCTATTACTACTCAATCCACCAGAACCTCGTCGCTTCCTGAATACATCTACATAGCATCTGCTATTCCGGAGAATATCTCTCCTGAGGAGTATCGGTTGTCTTTACAGCCGTCAAACTCTGAGGTTGGTCAGTCCACCCAAGATCCCAACCATCCTTATTTTTCCCATTATGGGCCGGATGGTACCCCCATCTATGCTTTTCCATATCAGTATGATGAGTAGGGTAACCTTCTACGTTTTCTTGCTCCAGAGGCCTATCAGTATGTTCATGGTTTTCTATCTACCCAGGCTGGGAAACCTTCCAAACCGCAAGGACAACCCTTCCAGGGTCAACCTTCGGGCCAACCTGGTTATCTGTATGACCCGTAAGGACAACCCTTATAGGGCCAACCTTCGGGCCAGTAGGGGTTGTTGTATGGCCCGCAAGGGTAGTCCTACAACCCTCAAGTTCAACCTTTACAGCCTCATTCTGTGGTCCAACCAGGGCAACCTAAAGGACCCACAGGTCAAATAGGGTATCAACCTGGACCGTTGTATGGTCCTGGGGGGAAAATCCACCCTTCTCAACCTATGGTGCAACCTAAGCAACCCCAGTTTCCCATTGGTCCGAATGTTGCATAACCAGGGCCATCTTATGGTCCTGTTATAGGTGAACCTAGTTATCAGGCACAACTTGGCCCTATCCCACCACCAGGCCAACTAGCTCAGCTGGGGCAACTTGGTGTCTTTCACCAGCCAGGCCAACCTATTCAACCAGGACAACCTATTCAACCAGTGAAACCCGCTCAGCCAGGTCAACCTGTTCAACCAGGAAAAACTGCACATCTATTTAACCTTGCTCAACAACCGATCTATTCTATGCTGCAGCCGAATCCACCTGTGCGCCCAACTTATCAAGCTCAGCAGGGCCCCACTTACCAACAACCCGCTCGACCACAAGGTGGTTATTAACTACAAGGTCAGTCTCGACCAGTTTACACTCCGCCCCAAGGGTCTGGTTATTACCTTCAACAAACAGGCTATACCTATACTCAGCAGTCAAATCAATACACTGCTCAAATGAGGCCTACGTATAATCAGGGTCAGTACCCTGGTTATCAACCCCCTTACACTAGTTATCAGCAATCGTATCAACCTAATTATACAGCATACACCCCCTATGGTCAGAATCCTCCGAGACAGAACCAATGGGGGAAAATTTATGCTCAACCAGGGTGGAGTACAGGTACAGGTCCTTATTAGGGACCTGGCATGCCTTTCAATCCTTAGTTGCCTTTCCTTGCCACGTTGGAATTGCCGGATGTATCTAAATTGACCAATGTTCCAATTCTTCACAATCCATATTGGCCTCCAGTTTCGACCAAAGTGCCCGGTGACTATCCTAAATTTGAGGGTAAAGCTGGAGAGGACCCCCAAGCTCATGTCATGACCTACCATCTGTGGTGTTCTTCGAACTCTTGGGTGGATGATTCGATTTGTCTATGTCTTTTCCAGCACACTCTTACCGGTGTTGCTGCTAAGTGGTATATAGAACTACCCTACGATATCTTTCAAGACTTTAATATGCTAGATATGGCTTCTCTGACACATTTCCAGTTACCAGTTCGTTACAAAGCCGAGACGCATCTCCTAACTTCTCTAAAGCAGGATAAACCCACTCACATATTAGATCATATTCATGAGTGGCGATGTCGGCGTTGACTGATCAAGTTTGATATTCTTGATCAGCTTCTAACTCACTGGTTCAATACCTCCTTTGTTAACAAGATCGCTCAAGATATTTCTATGGGGGCATGTGTAACTGAATAACAAGCCATTTCTCATGCCCGGTACCTCAATTTGGTGTACTCTCAATCTGGCACGCTATATGATATCTTGACTGATGCCCCGCAGTCAAGGACCTCTAAAGCACCAGCTACCCCATCAGTGGATGGTGTTATTTTTTTCGTTTCTCAGACTTCTCGGAAGTCCTCTAATGGGAAGCAGAAGTCGAATTCTTCCAATAATTCTTCTCTTCCAGCCCATCCTGATTCTAGTAAGACTGCGGAGGTCAACGCCATTAAGGCCAATCCTGCGGAAAAGACCTCCAAAGGGAAGAAGAAGGGCAAAGGAAAATCCAAATCCGATGCCTTGAAACCAGAGTCCTCCAAACCTCGTGCTAATGATGGTTCCCAACGGAAACCGAAGTACCCCTACCTGATCTATGATGGAGACCACTACACAAAATATTGTCCTCGACGATCTGAGGTTAGTCAACTTCTGAAAGGCTCTAAGGGGACTCCGGGAGTTCTCAAAGAACCGTTTCCATCTCAACAGACCCAGATGGTTGAACAGCCTTCACCATCTGCACCATTTGGGTCCCAAGTTTTTATGATGAATGGTGTTGCATCTGTTTCGATTGCCACGCGTTCGAAGGATTATACTGGATTACACCAGGCAGCCGGGAAAGAAGTCGTTGATGGCCCACCTCCCCCACCTATCTTTGGTCCTTTAGAAATTCAGAAGCCCAACGCTGAACCCATTGTAAGGCCACCTTCCAAAGGTGTTCTGCGAAAATCTTCCTATAATCCAAACGTCCGTGCTGCTCAGCACTACAATATTGTTGAGGATTTGGCACAGGCACCTTCCGCAATGTCTGCATTGGAAGTGCTTCAAAGTTTCCCATCGCAACAGAAATCTCTGTTGTCCACAATCAGTGGAATTGATCCTGCTGATTCTAGTCTTCTCACCTTCGACCTGGAAAATTTTGTCCCTCAACTTCCACATCAAATCGCTCTTGTTATACAAGTCAACATCAACAGACTCAACATTCACAGAGCCATTGTGGATGAAGGTGCTTCCACCTGTGTTATGTCATCTGCCTATTGGAAGGCCATTGGATCTCTAGCCCTCACTTCATCTCCCAATGCCCTTGAGGCATTTGATGGTAGGGAATCAAAACTCTTGGGTGTTCTTGAGAGTTTACCGATAACCTTACAGGGTAAGACAGTCAAAGTAGAAGTAGAAGTGGTTGACACCAAGCTCAACTACAATCTTCTTCTTGGTCGCAGCTGGACTCACCCCATGCTATCCATTCCATCCACCCTCTTCCGAATTTTGAAGTTTCCTCATGAGGGAAAAATTATCACTATTGATCAGTTGTATTTCTTCACCTCATCCTCTGAGAACAACATACCATACGTGGACCAAATTCCCAATTCCCCTGACAGTGTAGGACCTGGTCTTTTCAAGGACCCTGTCCTCATGGGTATTTTTCCCGCGCCACCACTGCACATTGTTCAAGTTAATATGATCTCTAGGTCACATGACCCTTGGATCATCCCTTTGCCTGAAAAGGTGACCTCTTTTGGAGAATCGATGCCTTTGACTCCAGTTGAGATCAATTATTGTGAAATCGTCGCCGCATCAGATCCTCCTCCTTCTGAACATGCTCCTTTGGGCATGGCTCTAGATCTATATTCTCAATCTCCTTGGCTTAGTGATGTATATTCGCCTGATGATTTAAGAGAATTCTTCTCCTATGATGAAGCTATCATTGAAATGATGTCTCTTGAAGATCTGCCGTGGAGCGATGGGCATCATCGTTCCTCGTTCATGCCCGGCCTAGGGGAAATGTCTAATTTTCTAGAGTGCTTCTCATCTCAGGTTCCCACTCCGCCTCTTCAAACACTGATATTGACCCATGAGGTTCTTTCAGAGGGAAATCTGAGTAACATTACACAAACCATGCCTATCGATATCTCCATCAAACCGGGGATTGTCGAGAACATTCACTTGGGAGTTACCTGTTCTCCCGAAGAGATTCAAGTATACACGAGCCTTTTTTGCGAATTCAGATATGTTTTCGCATGGTCCTATGAAGAGATGCCTGGGATTGATCCCAGTATAGTCATGCATGAAATTCCCACCTATCCAGGTGCGAAGCCTATGCGTCAGCGTCTGCGCCCAGTGCATCCCCGAAAAGTCGCAGCTATAAAGGTAGAAGTTGAAAAAATTCTTAACGCGGGCTTCATATATCCAATTCCCTTCATAGAATGGGTTTCTAATATTGTCCCTGTGGATAAGAAGCAGGGCACTATATGGGTCTGTGTTGACTACCGAGACATCAATTAGGATTTTCCTAAGGACAATTACCCCACTCCCTTTATAGATCAGATCATCGATGACTGCGCGGGGAGTGAGATATATTCTCTTATGGACGGCTTCTCGGGTTACAATCAATTTAATATTTTACCTGCTGATCAACATAAGACCACCTTTATCTGTCCGTGGGGCAATTTTGCTTACAAGAAGCTTCCGTTTGACTTAAAAAACGCTGGAGCCACCTTCCAACATGCTATGTCCTATGCTTTTCATGACATACGTCACATTTTCCAGTCGTATCTGGATAATCTTCTAGCTCACTCAGCTCAGCGCGAGGACCATCCTGAACACGTCCGCCAGATTTTCCATCGTTGCAGACATTACAATATCAGGCGCAATCCTCACAAGTGCGTCTTCTGCATGGATTCTGGTCGTCTTTTGGGATTCATCGTCTCCAAAGACGAAATTTGCCTTGACCCCTCAAGGTTGAGGCCATCATTAACCTCCCATCCCCATCCTCATTGCATCAACTTCAGAGCCTACAGGGGAAAGCCAACTTCTTACGTCGCTCTATTCCGAACTATGCAGACGTGGCCAAGGGGTTTACCCGACTTCTAAAACATGACGTTCCCTTCCATTGGGATGAGATTTCACAGCAATCCTTCGATAAACTTAAAACGTTGCTCGTCAATGCTCCGTTAATACGTCCTCCTAACTATCATCGCGACTTTACCCTTTATTTGGCTACTGCATTTAGCACAATTGCCATGGTTCTAGTACAGGATGACGATGACGGAAATGAACATGTAGTTTACTCTCTGTCTCGGAATCTTCTCGACACTGAAATGCGCTATGCCCATGTTGAGAAGTTGGCGCTTGTTGTGGTCCAAGCAGTTCAGTGGTTCCGCCATTACATCCTATTTTGTACGGTAACCGTGATTTCCGACTGCAACCCCATGACATACATCTTGTCTCGACAATTGCTGGGGGGAAAGTACTCCAAATGGATTGTCATCCTTCAGGAGTTTGATTTGGAGTTCACCACTGGAAAACTGACGAAATCATTGGCTTTTTTTGATCTTATCTTCTTTCTCCTGACAGAATCTGTTCCATCCCAATCCGAGGATCATATCCCGGATGAAACACTCTTTCTTATCAGCACTTATGATCCATGGTACGGTGACATCATCGTGTACCTTTAGACATCCACTTTCCAGTCCGAGTTGACGAAGGATGCTCGACGTCACGTTCGGCATCAATCTCAACCATATCGCATTATCGGAGATACCTTATATTGTGTCGGAGTTGATTCTGTGCTTCGCCGATGTTTGACTCTGGAAGAGGCTGAGAAAGTCCTGAATGATTTTCATAGTGGTGCCTGTGGCGGTAATATGTTCGGTTATGCTACCGCCAAGAAGATTCTACGTGCGGGTTACTTTTGGCCATCTATATTCAAAGACTGTATTGTTGCAGTTCGAAAATTTCATGTGTGCTAGGTATTTCAACGCAAGATGCGTGCACCACCCCTACCTTTGCATCTTGTCATTACCATAGGCCCTTTTTCTAAATGGGGCATAGATTTTATGACATGTAACCATCACTCGGCCAGGGGGCATTATTATATAATCGTTGCCATGGACTACTTCACCAAGTGGGCCGAGTCGATGCCTACATTAGCTGCCAACGGTAAGACAACCGCTCAATTCATTTTCAACCATGTAATTACGCATTTTGGAGTTCCTCAAGCCATCGTCACCGATCATGGAACTCATTTTTGGGACTACATGATGGAAGAGCTGACATCAAATTTGGGCTTCCGTCATGACAGCTCAACGCCATACTACCCTTAGGTGAATGGCCAGGTTGAGGCCGTGAACAAAGTACTGGTCACGACGCTTCAAAAAACAATTGGTATTCACAAATCCAATTGGCATCTCCAATTATTCTCAGCTCTCTGGGCCTATCTAACGTCTGTAAAGAGCGCAATCGGATTCACACCTTTTCAGTTAGTGTATGGTCTGGAAGCGACTCTTCTAGTTGAATGTGAGATCCCTTCGCGAAGTTGGCTGTGGAATTACTGCCTGACACTTCCCCAGAGGAAGAATGTCTCTTGTATCTAGAATGACTGGATGAAACCCACCGCTTGGATGCTTTGGTTATCAAGGCACTAAAATAGCAGGTTAAAGCTCATTTTGATTCAACGGTTTCTCCACGTTCTTTCATCGAAGGGGACCTCGTCCTCTTATACGACCAAGCACATGATAAACTTGTTGCGGGCAAGTTCTAGCCGATGTGGCATGGGCCCTATATCATCAAACGAGTATTAAAAAATGGGTCCTATGAGCTAATCGACTATGAAGGTATTCCTCTAGCAAAACATAGAAATGGGCTGTACCTCAAGAAGTACTACGCTTGAATTATTCTTGTGTGGTGTGTGTACATAAGTGAGTGTTTTCATTTTTGTGCATGTGTGGTGTGGTGTGCTTTGTAAGCGTATTTCTGGTGATTGGGTCTTCCTGATTGTCCATATGTCCATTACTACTTTTGTCGGTTTCGCGGATGGTGCCTCCCGCAGTACCAGGAATATGTCCTCGGCAACCTGGGTAATCTACAATCCTGCTGGTGAGTTAGTCAATTTACAAGGTGTTTGTCTAGGTCCTACCACAAATAATGTCGCGGAATATAGTGCCGTTTTGGAATTGTTAAATGAGGCTGTTAACCTCGATATTCATGCATTACTTGTATATATGGACTCACAACTTGTAGTGTTATAAATCAATGGTCATTATTCAGTTAGGAACCCATCCATTTTACGACTGTATCTACGTATTCATTTATTGGAAAGAAATTTTGATTACATTACATATCATCATATACCCAGACACATGAATGCGTTAACAAATGCAGTAGCTAACATGGTTTTAGATAGACATTTACGCAACTTGTAAAAAACATCATATGTAAAAAGATCCATCCATAAATATATATATATATATATATATATATATATATATATATATATATATATATATATATGTCGAAATGTTTAAGTTTGTGTGCATCACATAAAATCCAAAAAATATACATGTTTGTTTTAATAATATTTGGAGACAACATGTCTCTCAAAAATGTGCTAATGAAAATCCTAGATGACTAATCATCATGGTGTTCATGGTAGCATGTCACTGCCCACACCAATGGCCTCAGTAAACGATGAAGGCGACTAGGCACCCCCACGGTATGCCTCTGATGTTGGGTGTGGAGCCTGATTATCTTGTTAACTTTGTATCACAACATTGGCCCTTGTACCTTAAAAGGGGCAGCAACGCCGCTCGTAATTAATCGCTGCTGTGGGGGGTCCCGGGGGGGGGGCGGGGCGGCAGCGCTTTTCGGAGCCCCCCTGGTTGGGGGTTTCAGGGGCAGTGCGCCCGAAGCTAAAAATAGATGTAAAATTGCCTTGTAAAAGTATAGTAATTTCTAGTCAATCTGGGCCGTTCATAGGCGGATGATCTGATGGTAGAAGTTATGTTTAGATTAGGGTTTTTTTCCCTAGAAGGAAACCCTTCGCTTTTATGAGGGTATTGTATTGCGGCTGTGTATTGTGTGTGTATTCTCGGAGCAAGAAACAGAGAGGGAGACTGTGAGAGAGAACAAAGGATATTACAGTGGATTTGCTGTAGGTTTTGTCTCTTCATTTTGATGGATAATAGAAAGGAAGTGTAGAGCTATAAAAAGGGTCTCTTTCACCTCTAATCACCTCACATTAATATGTCAACCCGAGAGCGTTTTGTCATTACAAAGAGTGACTCAATCCGAGGCTCATTCGTCAGAGTAATGCTAGTAGTACAGTGCTTAAGAAATACAAGAGTAAACGGATGCTTAACTGAAATCAAATTACTTTAAAGAAATAAATCACACACTCAGGAAACTCCATAACTCATCAGTCAAGGGTTCGGTAATGATAAACCATCCCTTCAGAAACTGATGGAAAAAGAACTAAAGCATAGATCACAAGCCTGGGAGCTAAACAGTGACTGATACTGCTCACTACAGTCTTAGATCACAG
Organism: Pinus albicaulis; assembly: GCA_034641835.2. Classification (NCBI taxonomy): domain Eukaryota; kingdom Viridiplantae; phylum Streptophyta; class Pinopsida; order Pinales; family Pinaceae; genus Pinus; species Pinus albicaulis. The sequence continues at coordinate 876,024,125 of CM076579.1, forward strand.
CAAACCATCAAATGCAGATAAATAGAACAGCAAAGGAAATAAAGGATTAAACCACAATTCTGAAATGGAACAGCAACTCTAAAATGGAACAGCAAGTGAATACTAAGTCCCGCGGGTTATAATCAAACTCAATCTATACACTCTTTGCAATCAAGGAACATTCTATCATTCTAAAGGCGAATTACACAAATCATATTAATAGAACAGCAATAACGATTAATGAATTATGGAACAATACGGATTCAGTAGAAACGCACACAACACAAATGTTAATATAACAGCTCTGTAACATAACAGTAAGGATATGCGATTAACTCTTGAAAGGAATAATAACGCAATGCGGAGTTAACACACAAATCTAGCTGTAGAAACTTCAATGATTCAAACTTGAACAGAGCATGTAATATGAACTTGTAAAGCATATCAAATAATCGAATAGCAATAATAAACAAACCACACAGAAACGAAGCTGTAATGGTACAGAAGCAAGTGTCCTTCGGGGCTGGGCCCTTAGCCTCCAAGGATACACCGCTTTAGGTTAACGCAGACGCGAAGATGGAATAATCACCAGGCTTTCATTAATACATTGATCAAAAATACATCGAACCAGTTCTCAACAAAGCTTAATAACCAAATCTGATGTTTTACAGAAGATTACATAAAAACGTATCTTATCTCGCCATTCTCCCCCTAAACTAACAGTGCTGTCTCTTTTTATAAGGACGATGGCGGAGATGTCCAAGCAGCTAGATAAATAAAGCAGCGATCCCTCAGGATCTTCGATCTTGAGGGATTCGCCAAACAGTTAACTTCTTCATCCTGTCTTTGCTATTGCGCTGAGCTGGTGTCCTCTCCTTCTTGCCCGAGCCGATTCACCTTGATCTTGTTTCCCTATGTTTGCGTTTGGTTCTCATCCAGAGGGACAGCAGTTATTTCCACTTCGTTCTTATCTTTAGAGCGGCAACTCTTCGTTTTCTTCTTTCCCTGTATAGAAAATAACCAGTATCAGTGGCTAAGTTATACACATCGATTCTCACATGTTTTGTGATAGTTCCTTATGACTTTCCAAATCCATGATACAAAAGGTTCACAAATTGTATTAAAAAGTCATTAAAGTAATCAGCAAAATCATACCTTTTCAGTACTCCACAGGAAGGACTGACTGTTCAGGGTGGATGTAGCCCAAACTGGGTGAACCACGTATATCTGTGTCTCTCTGGTTTTATGTGTTTAGTGTGCTTGTATTTTTCCGCATATTTTATGTGTTTCATTTCTCCATAATATATAATTTTCTAACAACTGGTATCAGAGCCAAAGGTCTATTTGGTTGATAAACTCGCAGGAAAGAAGGGTTCCTGGTTCGAGTGGGAGAAATGGCGGAAGATGGTAAGTTTAGGGTCCAGAAATTTAACGACCAAAACTTCCCACTATGGAAGATGCAGATGGAAGATTATCTGTATCAGAAAGATCTGTACCTACCATTGAGCGGAAAAACAAAGAAGCCGGCGGCCATGACAGACGTGGAATGGAATATTCTCGATAGAAAGGCACTCAGAACAGTACGGTTGTGCCTTGCGGCGTCATTTGCCTTCAATATTTCGAAGGAAACAAAAACAGAGGGTTTGATGCAGACGTTGGCGAAACTATATGAAAAACCCTCGGCCTCAAACAAGGTATTTCTTATGAAACGACTATTTAATATGAAGATGTTGGAAGGTGGATCTGTTGCAGACCATTTAAATGATTTTAATACAGTTACCAGTCATCTAAGTTCTGTAGGGGTAAAATTTGATGATGAAGTTAGAGCTTTGTTATTTCTGTGCTCATTGCCAGAAAGCTGGAATGGTTTAGTTATGGCCATTAGTAACTCTGTCTCTAGATCTAGTACTTTAAAGTTTGATGATGTTGTCGGTGCTATCCTTAGCGAGGAAATGTGACGGAAAATCTCTGGTGAGACATTGGGTAATGCTTTGAGTGCAGAGTCTAGGGGAAGGAGAATGGAAAGAGGAAAGAGCTCAGGATATCACAGTAAATCAAGAAAAGGCAGATCCAAGTCCAGATCAGGGATAGTGTGCTGGAAATGCGAAAAGAAAGGACACCTAAAGAAATACTGTAGATCTCGGAAGGGAAAAGAAGGAGATGCACAAAAAGAAAAAAATCATGAAGCAAATGTGACAGATGATGTGTTACAAGATGCTTTGATTCTTTCTTTCAAAATTGTTATTGATTCTTGGGTTGTAGATTCAAGGGCTTCATTCCATGCCAAACCTGATAAGAAATATTTTCATGACTATGTTCAAGGAGATTTTGGACAAGTTTGTTTGGGTGATGATAAACCCTGTAAAATTGTTGGAATGGGTAAAGTTCTTGTAAAACAACAGAATGGAAACCAATGGCTACTAAAGGAGGTAAGGCATGTTCCAGATCTGAAGAAAAATTTGATTTCAACAGGGCAGTTAGGCGGTGAACGTTGTGTGAAAACTTTCACGGATAAAACTTGGAAGGTCACCAAAGGAGCCCTGGTAATAGAAAAAGGCGAAAAGGTTGGTACATTGTATTTATGCAATGGTATTTCTAACTCTGTTAGTGCTTTAACTTCCAAAGGAGCAGATGCAACATTATGGCATCATAGGCTCGGACACATGAGTGAGAAGGGGATGAAGATTCTTCGCTCAAGAAATTTGTTGCCAGGTTTGAAGAATGTTGATTTGGATTTCTGTGAGAATTGCATTTATGGAAAACAGAAGAGAGTCAGATTTCTTAGAGTTGGGAAAGAAAATAAGATCGAAAAATTAGAGCTTGTGCATACAGATGTATGGGGACTTGCTCAGGTATCATCTCTCGGTGGCTCTCGTTATTATGTTACTTTTATTGATGATGCAACTAGAAAAACCTGGATTTATTGTATTCAGAATAAATCTGATGTATTTGATACTTTCAAGAAATGGAAAGCTTTGGTTGAGATTGAGGCAGGAAAGAAGTTGAAGTGTCTCAGATCAGACAATGGAGGTGAATATTGCAGTAAAGAGTTTGATAGGTACTATTCAGAGCATGGAATTCGTAGAGAGAAGACAGTTCCAAGAACACCACAAGAAAATGGTGTGTCAGAAAGGATGAACAAAACAATCATGGAGCGTGCAAGGTGCATGAGATTGCATGCGGGATTGCCTTTACAATTTTGGGCAGATGCTGTAGATACTACTGTTTATCTAATAAACAGAGGGCCTTCAAGTTCCTTGGATGGTGGTATTCCAGAGGAAGCATGGACAGGTAAAAAGGTAAACTACTCTTTTTTAAAGCCTTTTGGTTGCGAGGCTTTTGTCCATATTAATAAAGAAAATAGAACAAATCTTGAGGCAAAATCAAAGAAATTTACCTTTATTGGATATGGTGTTAATTATTTTGGTTATCGCTTATATGATTATGAAAATCACAAAATCATTAGGAGCAGAGATGTAATGTTCAATGAAAAGGTCTTGTATAAGAATCAATTGCAGGGAAAGAAACAGGAAAAAGAAAGCAAGGAATACACGGTTCTTGATGAGATAACTGAAAAAGTAAAGGTTCCTGGAAATAATAATAATCAACAACCACAGTAGCAGCAACCACCACAACAACAACAGGCACCTCAAACACCTGAAAGCGGTGTTAGAAGATCTACCAGGATAAGTAGACCCCCTGAACGATACTCTCCTTCATTATATTATTTATTTTTGATTGATTCTGGTGAACCTAAATGTTATGAAGAAGCAATGCAGGTTGAAAGCAGGAAGAAGTGGGAGCTAGCCATGGAAGAAGATATGGACTCCTTAATGCATAACTAGACTTGGGACTTATTCAAGTTGCTTGAAGGTAAAACTGCATTGCAGAATAAATGGGTTTACAGGCTGAAGGAAGAAGATGGAGGAAACAGAGGTACAAAGCTAGACTTGTGGTGAAGGGGTTTGCACAGAAGAAAGGTATTTATTTTGATGAAATATTTTCTCCTGTTGTTAATATGAATTCAATCATAACTATTTTAAGTCTTGTAGCAGCGGAAGATTTACATCTTGAACAGTTAGATGTAAAGACAACATTTCTCCATGGAGATTTGGAGGAAGAGATATACATGCAGCAACCAGAAGGATATGAGGTAAAAGGGAAAGAAAAATTGGTGTGCGGGTTAAAGAAGAGCTTGTATGGCTTAAAACAGGCTCCAAGGCAGTGGTATCTAAAATTTGACAAGTTTATGTCTGAACAAGGTTATACTAGATGTCACTATGATCATTGTGTTTATCTGAAAAGGAAAAATGATGGCAGCTATATTATATTGTTATTGTATGTAGATGACATGCTTGTTGCAGGGTCTAACATGCAGGAAATAAATGTGCTCAAAAGAAAATTGTCAAATTCATTTGCAATGAAGGATTTGGGAGCTGCAAAACAAATCCTTGGTATGAGGATAACTAGAGATAGGAAAAATCGCAAATTAACATTGTCTCAGAATGAGTACATAGAAAAGGTGTTGAAAAGATTTAATATGTAGAATGCAAAACCAGTTAGTACACCTTTTGCTAGCCATTTCAAACTTAGTAAGGAGATGTGCCCCAAGACCCAAGAAGAAATGGACTATATGTCTAAAGTTCTATATGCATCAGCAGTTGGAAGCTTAATGTATGCAATGGTTTGCACAAGGCTTGATATTGCACATGCAGTGGGAGTTGTAAGCAGGTACATGAATAATCCAGGAAAAGAACATTGGATGGCAGTAAAATGGATTCTCAGATATTTGAGAGGTACCACAAATCAAGCATTATGCTTTGGTGGTTCAAACATTGCTCTGCAGGGATATGTTGATGCAGATATGGCAGGTGACAGAGATAACAGGAGGAGCACTACAGGATATGTATTTACTGTAGGTGGAACAACTGTCAGTTGGGTTTCAAAAATCCAAAGTGTTGTTGCACTTTCAACAACAGAAGCAAAGTATGTTGCTACTATAGAGGCTAGTAAAGAAATAATTTGGTTACAAAGGTTTATGGATGAATTGGGTAAGAAGCATGATATGGGCACGTTATACAGTGATAGCCAAAGTGCCATTCATCTTGCAAAGAACTCAACATTTCATTCCAGGACTAAACACATACATCTCAAGTACCATTTCATACGGTCAGTATTGGAAGATGGAGAGTTGAAGCTGGAAAAGATACACACTAGCCAGAATCCTGCAGATATGCTAACAAAAGTTGTAACCAGGGAGAAACTGAGAACATGCTCAGTTTCAATTGGTCTTCAAGGATGATGATGAAGATGAGAAACAGCCAGGTCCAAAGAAGAGTCATTGTCCAGCAAATGAAGCAGCGATGGAGTTGCTACAATCAGTCTCCAAGTGGGAGATTGTTGGGTGTGGAGCCTGATTATCTTGTTTACTTTGTATCACAGCATTGGACCCCTGTACCTTAAAAGGGGCAGTAACACCGCCTGTAATTAATTACTGCCGTGGGGGTCTAGGGGGGTGCTGCAGCGCTTTTCAGAGCCCCCCCTGGTAGGGGGTTTCGGGGGCAGCGCCCCCGAAGCTAAAAACAGATGTAAAATTGCCTTGTAAAAGTATAGTAATTTCTAGTTAATCTAGGCCGTTCATAGGCGGATGATCTGACGGTAGAAGTTATGTTGAGATTAGGGTTTTTTGCCCTAGAAGGAAACCCCTCACTTTTATGAGGGTATTGTATTGTGGCTGTGTATTGTGTGTGTATTCTCGGAGCAAGAAACAGAGAGGGAGACTGTGAGAGAGAACAGAGGATATTACAACGGATCTGCTATAGGTTTTGTCTCTTTATTTTGCTGGATAATAGAAAGGAAGGACTGGCTGTTCGGGGTGGAAGTAGCCCAAACTGGGTGAACCACGTATATCTATGTCTCTCTGGTTTTTTGTGTTTTGTGTGCTTGTATTTTTCTGCATATTTTATGTGTTGCATTGCTCCATAATATATAATTTTCTAACATCTGATAAGCCATAGGGACATCTGCTAGGCAAGTGTAATCTGGGATCCCACGGGTGATTCCCTCCAAGTTCTGAACTAGCTCACTCCCCTCGCCAGCCTCGCCTTGAGGGTCATAGGTAAGAGGGGTCCTCTGTGCTATCGGCGACATCCCGACGGGCCTCTCTGGGCCAACATCTGCATACACATAGGATTGTTTGTTAGAACATGCATGTATACTAAAAAAAAAAATCATAAAATATATAAAATCAAAAAGAGTCTTACCCAGGTCCTCATCCCAGTCTTCTCCCTTTGGGAGTGGAATATCTGGGTCTCTCGTGAAGTCAGTACTGTCATAGGGCCAGTCCTCTACGATGACCAGTTGTCGCCGAAGCCATACGAAGAACTCGGGCCTCCATGACATTTGCTGGCCCCCTCCTGCTCTGGGCATCAGTGCTGCGCATCGATCCATCCGTGGCTCTCTCAATGGTGGATCAGTGACTGTATCCCCTTGGCCCTGGAAGATTGGTAGCCGTTCGAGGATGAACAATACCAAGATAGATCCATCCCCAAAATGCTTCAGTTTGGTCTTCTTACACTTCGTCAACTACCGTTTGATATTCATGGTTACAACAGTGGCCCAATCAAATAGTGTAGGGTTCATGCATTCTGATGCTAGGAGGAGCTGTGTTTTAGTAGCCTCATGCGGTGCCTGCAACCTCGCAGCCCGCGTAATGGTATGGAGCACCACCCTGAGTTCTAGATCGAGAACTGTATGGATTTCAACCTTCCCGCTACCTGATCCGGTTCGTGCCCCTGGGCACACTCTTTCCATTACCATTGACATTTTTTTTCTAGATGGCCTTTTACCTGTCAACATCAGGACTGGACCTCTGTGAGATAGTCCAGTTATGAAGTAAACTTCGGATACTTCGAGCTCCAACACTTGGTCTCGAAGCCTAAAATTCTCTTCGTTCTCGTCCCAGATACTAATTAAGTATTGCAGTAATTCAAGTTGTGCCCTAAGACATGGTGTCAAGAAGAACTTTTTTAAGCCGCAATCCCGGAGAGCGTTCATGCATTGCTCATTCCCCATGGCCATTTCATCTTCTTCACTATGCTACCTTTCTTTCCATTCGATCACCATTGTGGCTTTGTACCTGCACCAAAATGGTCACAAACACTTCATTAGATCCCTTGAACACTCAAAAATCCAGTTGATTGGTTCACTTTTTGTAAAAATTGAGCGGAAATTTAGGTTGCACCATTGGCGCGACTGTTTTGCTGACAGTCGTGCCAACTGGCGTGACCCCTTTGTAAAAAGGAGAGAATTGGCGCGGGTCCGTGCCCCATACTCCCGCCAATTGGGCGAGCCCTAAATTTGCAAATATCCTCTTAGGGATCCAAAATCACAGTGGAATTCTATAAAAAATGGATTAAAACATAGCTAAGGGAAGCACCTCTTACCTGGAAAAAATGAGAACTAAAATGATGCACTGGATCGTCCACAATCTTCGCCACAGGTTCGCATAGGAAAAACTCACTGTTGCTCTCCACAAGAGGTAAAAAGTAAAAGTAAATATGTTTTTACTATTTTTGTCATATTTATAACTTTTCAAAATAAAATTAGGTTTTGAAGCTTATTTTTCCAATATTTTATTATATTTTGTCGAAAAATGGGTTTTATGCTTGCTTTCTTGTGCAGCAACAGGTCTTCATGCGACTAGAACGACGATACGAGTTGTATTTTATACTATTTCGGACTCGGTAAAAACATGAAAAAGTCACTACTGGAGTCATTTTCAAATCTTTTCTGACTCTCTAAACATGAAAATATTGCCGAGTCGCTTGTCGTTTTGATCTCGTTAAATTTGCTGTGAAACGACATCTACCCAGTATACATTTACCCATTTTTCGGGCTGGGATAGATTATTTACGAAAAAGGAATACTAGCCTATCGCGACTAGGAGGTTTTCTCAGACACAGTTTTCTACCTTTTCGGATCTGAGGAACTATCTATGAAAAGGGACTGTTGGATTTTACTTTTCCGCTATCTTTTCAAACTCTCTAAACATGAAAAGATGCTGAGTTCTTCCTTTGTGAGACTCATTAAAACCTGATGACATCAGATCTCGTTGAAATGACGATACTTGAGTTCCTCTTTCCTAGGGCTCGTTAAATGTACTAGGTTGGATTTGTCCGAAGGACAAACTTATATCACAAGCATATGCTATCCCCTTCAAGCTTGTTTTCAAAAATAATTGGGGTACTCACCAAAAATGGTGGGGAAAAATGAAACCAGTATCATCGTCGTGTCGGTAGTATGTCGCTCTTGAACATGGCACTCGTCTGCATTCGCGTCGGGTTGGGGACATATCATATCGTTTTTTGTTTTCCTCTATGGGTTTGGGTTCCTTTTTGACTGCTCATCTGCTCTTTGCCTCGTCATCATCACCTCAGAACCTTCGATGTCAAATACTGCCAAATCCACTGTCGTGCCACCAATATGTTCAAGAGAAGTTGACCTCTGTAGTTTTCCACCCTCCTCTAATTCTCTACTGTTCTTGATTCACAAACATTATGTTCCTTTGTCTTGCATCGATGATGTGGGAAACACTGTGGCCCACCTTCAATCAAGGTCACTTCCTGTCGACTTCAGCTCATTATCCAGGAAGCTGATCTAGAGACTCCCTTCAGGTACCTTGGAGCCTGCATGCCTCAATGGAAGGTTCTTCAAATTTGACGCAAGGTTTTCATCATTGGTCTTCGATCGAATGATTCTGCGGGTGTTCAATGTCAGATCAATGTTCAAATTCCGTGGATTGTTCCTCTAGTACCTTGAGGGCCATTGTCATTATTGGTGGTTCCTCTCGCGTCTGTTAACAACTTTCATCATTGGCTGGTAACCAGACGATTTTCTTCCATGTTCGACTTCAGCTCACTTATTCACATGCTAAGAATTATACTCAGTTCGGGTCGAGATGGAGCGCAAGACCCTGGGTTTTTTCTGATGGAATCCAGGCTGCGAATTTTGTGGATTATCATGATTAGTTACATGAATCATTGATTGGATGGCTGCGACCATACCTGAGTCTATTTATTGATCGTTACTGGATGGCTGCGCACATACCTTGGATCCTGATTGTTGTATACTCTATTATGGATGGCTGCGCCGATACCACATATCATGTATTTGAGATATCAGTTGTACTTGTCTACGTAGGTTTTTCGACATCAGTGTTTTCAGTTGGGCACGTTCTCATAAAGCATTTCACCCCTCTCTCTCTCTTGGGCCTCATGCTTTAGGGGGCATCTGTTACACAGTAATTTTTCACCATCCCTGCAATTCCTTGTCCCGCACATTGGAGGGCCTTTTCCATGACCTGTGAGTAGTGACATAACCTGAAACCACTTTCATGGCATCCCCCTTGACAAGGAAAATCATTCCTCGGAAGAAATTTTCCTTTGAAAAACCCTAAAAACTGATCTTTGGGCCTTGGCACAACTAGCCATTTCAGCCCTCGTGCCAATGGGGAAAATCCACCAAAGAGGGCATGCCAACTGGCGCTCTATCCCAGTGTCTTGCTCGCGCCAAGCTTAATAAGGATTGTTTTTAAAAAATAAATGGTGGAAGTTTGATTGCAAAAAACTCCTGAACAAGTCTCTAAAATGAGTTGGGAGGTTTGGCTCCTGATCTCCATGTATGGGAGGTGGTTTTCCACCTATCATGGAAGCTTCCTTGAGGATAGGGCCAATCCCACAATTGTACGGATCCCAACTCCCCTTCCACCATCTATATAAGCTTGCCATTTTCCCTTAGCAAGCTAGTAGTCCTAATAGTAGAAGTAAGAGTTGAATCTGTAGCAAGGAGACTATCGCTAGACAGCCTTTGAGAGCCAAGCCGAAGAGAGAGAGCTTTGTCCCCTTTCCGATGAGCTTCATTGAGACGTGCTCTGCTTTCAACCCCGTCGAAGGAAGATCCAACGTCAGAGCTTTGGGTTGTATCTTTCCCTTGTTATTATTAATGATAAGTGACTTTGATTATGGTTTCATTCATGTGTCTTTGTCTTTGATGCAATGAAATACGTCTTCTCTGACTGATGCATGGTAACAAGATTTAGATTCTATGATGTGTATCATTGTGTTTCTTTGCATGTGTACAGGTGTTCAGACGTGTTAAGCGGAAGGATCGTGATCTGCCAGAGTGGAGGACATGAAGCATCATCCTTTCTTCGACGACCATTGCATAGGACCCGAGGTAGGCAAATCGTTATGTTTTTGTCGTTTTGTAACCAGAGACCTGCGTCACTGCGTGACTGATTGTTGCTAGACTCGATCTGGGCTAGTAGGGATCACCTCTATCCATAGAGGGGATTTACCTCTCCAACACCTAGCCTTCCTGGACTCAGAGAGGGCTCTCTCTATATTTGATAAAAGATATGACTTGTTTGTTTTAGGATGTTGATTTTAGGCTAATTAAATGATAGGGTTTGTTTTCTTTGTTTTGTTTGGTTGGGTAGGTTGTCAAGAAGAACAGATAGATTAAGAGAAATTCAAACCATTGGGTTATGGGGTCTGTGAAAGGCTTGAAAGGTATAACAATAAATCAAGGGTGTTTCATAGGGCAAGTTAACAAAGCCAAATGGATCTTAGTAGCTTATGTAAGTGTGAAATGAACATTAAATTGTGAAAATAGTAGGTTTAAAGGGAAATTAAGAGTCCTTTAACATATACTATAACAAGAAGAGCTTTCAAGATTACTATGCTTAAGAAAGAATGAAAGGATAGGGCGCACCATAAAATTCTTTGACCTAGCTTTATCAAGTAAATGTTAAAACAACAATCCAGAAAACCCTAGAGAGCAGGGAACTCCTAAATTCTCTAGTTATTCACTTTCAAAGAAAGAAAACATTCAGGATAACACATTAGTAATGATTAAAGAGTAGGGAACTCCTAAATTCCTTAATAAAACTATAAAATACCTTCAAAGTGACTAGTCAAGATGGACTGAAGGATAGGGCAAACCATAAAATTCTTCAGCCAAACCCTAATAAGCAATACTTCAAAGAAAGACCTTAAAAAAATGTTTTAAGCTACACCAAAGGATAGGGCATACCATAAAATTCTTTGGCTTGACTCCATTAAATTATTTTCAAGACAATAAGCTAAGTGGAATCAAAGAGCAATTAATAATTCTTCAATCAGACCTAGCGGAGGAAAACATATAAACAACAGAAGGTAGACAAAATTAAGGTGCCTCTCAACAACATATCTTAATCTAAAATTTCTACTCTCTCATAAGGGAAAGATGCACAATATGGAAAACATAAGAAGAAAAGTACTAGATTAGAGCAACATCACCATTAACCAGGTTCATGAATCCTATGAATGTGCTTGCTCCATTGCCATTCAAATCAAAACATTCACAAAACTCCAAAACTAATTTCTTCACAACTCCAAGTCTCTGATATTGAGCTCAACAATCAACCAACAACCAACAAAAATATGAAGCTTACATACAGTATTTAACTGCCAAGTGAGGAGGTAAACCCTAGCTAGTGTTTTACAAGTCATTAATTACATAATAAATGCATTTAACCATTGAGACCATGCAAGGCCCAAGGCACAAATATCCCAAACTCATTAAATGTAAAAATAACTTCTAACATAACTTCTAATCTAACTTTGGAGTTATTTGTCTTCAAAATATATATTTTTAATAACTTCTCATGTGTTTTGTTGACTTTCAGGCAAGGGCACAGCACCAAGGTACAAGGGCGCAGTGCCAGGCCAAGGGCGCAGCTCCAGGCCATGGGCGTAGCGCCAAAACTGGAAAAATTTCCTTTTTTGCAGTTGAGTTTTGGAGGCCTTCCTAGTGTCCAAACGAGCTCCATGATAGCTAATTGGAAAGCCTGTCCTGTCTAGTTTCCAGATTTGCTTTTAGTTTCCACACAAGTGCCATTTTTCTTAGCAAAAATCCATTCTCCCAAGACTAATAAGGGCGCAGCGCCAGTGCTGAAAAGAGGGCAGAAAGGTGATTTTTAGGTGGTTTTTGGCCCTTTTGAGGGACCAATTTTGCTCCAAATGCCTTGAAATTTTTTTTGGATGATTTAATTGCCATGAGGATCATGAATATGTAAGCCATTTATCATTTGGTTTCCCCAAAAAAGAGCGCAGCACTAGTGGCGCTGCGTGTTTGGCCCTTTTTTTCGCTAGCCAAACAGTCAAAAATCAAAACTTGCACCAAAGTGCCAAAATTTGGAATTTACCTTGCGGATCATGATTTGGATGCTTGGAGGGATACATCAATAAGGATATCCAGTTCCTCCTTCTCATTTACCTCATTTTGTGCTTGAATCTTTGCAAGGTCTCTTTTGAGCTTGGCCCTTGCAATTCTGTTCCTCATGGCATAATGTCTTGCCATCTTCTTCTGTAGGTCAATGTCTCTTTTTTCCTTCTCAAGTTGACCTTCTAGGTGCACATTAGCTCTTTCTAGCCAAGATTCTCTATCATAGCTGATCTCCATGGAAAGTAGCTCACTTGGAGTGAGCTTCTTTGCCAACTCTGTCTCTCTCTTCCCTTCCTGGGCTAAGGCCTTATTCAACCCAATTGTCCTTGGTCTCTTCCTAGGAAGCTATCCTTCCTCATCCTCAATTTCATCAAGAGTGCCCAAGGTATCATCTAGCATAAACTTGGCTTTTCCAGCCTCTTTCCAAGCTCTAATAGCTCTGACCTCACTGATGGATTTCTCTGTCTCTAATTGCTGGTTTTCTACCTCAAGGAAGTTGATCACATTCTTTTCCCTGCCAAGATTGGTTTGTAGCTCCCTAATCTGGGCATCCTTGCTCTTGATTGACATGTTTGTAATCCTCTCCTCATCCTCACTCTCAAGGTCAATAATTTTAAACTCTTGTTCAGTTTCATGCTCATCCTCTTTTTCAACAATGACCTGCTCTGCAACCTTTTCCTTACCCTTATCAAGTTGTTTTTTTGATGAGGAAGGCATGGCCCCTTCCAAAATATGTGGAGAAAACACCTGCCTATGACCTATTTGATAGGTCAAAGGAAAAGGCTTTATGTCAACCATCTCATTGTCATCTATCTCACTACTCTCTTCACTGTTTGATGTTGTGGTATCATGAGATGAGGGTGAAGGATTGTGGAAGGGTGATGAAGGAGGATCATCATGAGGTGAAGGAATGTGAGTGGATGGTGATGTGGAAGGGTCACCATGGGGTGAAGGAATGTGAGTGAGTGGGGATGTATGAATGGGAGGATGAGATGAGGAGGGTATATCTTGTTGATGATGGCCTTGTGGAGTAGTGAACACCTCATTGGCAATGAAGGTCTCCTATGGAATTATTTTCTACTGTAGTTGGTGCATAACCACCATCTTGATAAGTGAGTGATGAAACAAGATTTGCATTTTTTGAGGACAATCTCTCTTTTGCACTATGTAGGCCATTTTTTCAATGCTTCGGTAAAGGTAATATGGTATATGAAACATCCTCATTCTAGTAAAGTGCATAAGAAGCCAGATGTGATATGAGTAAAGATGGGAAAACCTTCCCTCACATGTGAAATACTTCATGATTATTCTCATCATAGGTGCATATCTATCAAGCAGATGAGAAAAAGGAAAGATGAATTTGTGGTGGTCTTTATACCTAGGCTTTAGATATGGCTCAAAGTAACTCATGTCTAGGTTTGCTTGCTTGAACCACTTTTCCCCCACACTTGGTATTCATGTATCATTTGCAATGGCATCTGTAGACAACTCAAATGTCACCCCAACAAGATTGACTTTTTTTTCATGCAAATTAATAATTAAAAGTCTTGTTAGCTTAAGGTGGTTTTGTACTTGTTGCACCTTCTCACAAAAATCAAAGCATCCTACATGTTTGAACCATGAAATAGTAAGGGGAGAAGCCATGAGCTCCCTTGTATTTAGGGGTTCAAATCTGTTTATCTTGCCTCCTTTATGATCATGCCTCCTTGGCATTTGGGCCTCCATGCCACTTCCACTGTCCTCCCCCTCAAACATGTTGAAAACTCTGTTTCTAAAAACCCTAGGGCTGATGTGCAATGAGATGAAGGGAGGGTATGAAATGGCAATTTTCAAATGAATGGAATGAGTGAGAATGAAGGGAATAGCTATTGTGTCAAGAAAGATGAATGGAAGCCCTCAAACAGTGTAATTTCCCTTGTTATGATTGATACTCTTTATAGGAAGATGAAGCAACGGAAAAAAAATGATTTTAAGGTTGAAACTTAGGGTTTGATCTTAGGGTTCCATTTTCATTGATTAAGAAAACACAAAAATTGCTTGAATATAGGTGTATGTCAGGTACTTACGCTTAATATTTTCTTGGTGGAACTTTGGAAAGAGCTTGGAAGCAACTTGGAGTGATTTGAGTGGTTGGAGGGTTTAGAAACCCTTTCTGCCCAAACATGCAACTCCAATGCTGAGGGCGTAGCGCTAAGGCTAAGCATGCAGCACCAATGGTTTTTAGCACAGAGCCTGTCGGGCAAGAGCGTAACGCTCTGTCAAGGGTGCAGCACCCACTTCCAAGCATGCAACACCTTTAGAAATTGAACGGAGGAAAAATGCCAGGGGGCGCAGCTCCTTCTCCCAGGCGTGCAGCGCCAAACAAATTTGCCCAATTTTGGATTGAAAATGTATAAAATCTTCTCTCTTGAGTGGTATTCTCTCTTGAAAGTGAAAAATGAGCTTTTATAGACCTGGGAATTAAATTTAACTTTAGAAACCCATTTTCCAATGTTTGAAACCCTTTTTCCCCTTCTCACTAACTCTTTTACACTGTTTGCATGCAAGCTTTCTCAAATGATGAATTTGACCTTTCTTTTGGACATAGAGGCATGAAAAGTTCATTTTAACAACTTTTGGATTCAAAAATATAGTAGCATCTTCAAAACCTTCTCTTGTTTCCACCATGGAGCTCAAATCATGCTTTTCACCTTGTCTGGCCACTTTATTCAAAACCCTAGGTGTCTGGACTGCTTTACAACAATCATCAATGTTTTCTTCTAAGTTCTCTATAGCCCTTTCAATTTCATTCATTTTTGTCCAGTTCACCTCACCTTTTTGCATATTCCATCAATATTTTCTGACTGAATTTTTTCATGTTTTGCCTTGTGTGCCTCCTCCATGTCATTTCTGCAAGTGATCACTATTTTGGCACTCAAATGGACCATCAAGTTCAAAATTCTAGTTCTCTACAAGACCAATGTGTTCCCCTTTCCTTGGTTGTAATTTGTCTTCATTTAGGAGCAGATAGTCTACCTCATAAGTACCTTCTACTGACACAACTTTCAACACTCCTGCAGATATGCCAAACTTTGTCCATTTTTCTCATTTGCTGACTTTGAACTGATGAGGTAATATTATTTGGAAATATTTAGGTCCTTCTTGAATAAACATGTCTTTACATTCTATTACATCTTAGCTCTAGCAAAGGAAAAGCAGTTCCCGAAACATCCAATGATGACCTTAAAACATGTAAAAACCCTAATGACCTAGTGGGAGGGTCCTTTGACCTGATTTTGACTAAATTTGACCTGGAGATCTTCAAGTGAAAACCGAGTATGGTCAAAAGAGTTGCATTGGAGATCCAAAATCCAATATACTTGATTTATCTAAAGAGCCTACAGAGATAGTTTTGAGACCATCAATTCTTTAGGGACTCGGGGAACATGGGAAAAATGTTTTATGAAGGCAAGAAGGATGAGAATGAGAGGAATACGCTTAGAATTAGTCTGATAAGAGTAACAAGGTGGCTTTGGGAAGACCAACTGAGGAATAGTGATTTTTTTTATAAGGATAATGAAGGCAGTGAGATTTCCGAAACTCATGATATTCATGGAATATTGTTTTCAGAAATCTATAAACATCCTATAGTCATCTAAAGATAGTGAAAAATACTGATGACTAACATCCTCAAAATAGAAACCAAAATATTAAAAGATACCCTCCTTAGATTAGATAGAAAGAGAAAAGAGGTCCTGATCAGCAAATTAGGTCTCCATTCCAAGAGAATTATGTTGATGAAGATGGAGTAGTTGAGGAATTGGAAGAAAATCAGAAAAATTTAACGGGGATAAATGAAGATGACTATGTTTTTCTCACTGAAGAAGAACAAGGATTATTTTTATTAACACAAACAGAGTTAGAATTTGAGGAGTCTGATGATTATAAACAATGATTTGGGAAATATATCATGGAGGTTCGTACACAATACAACCTTCGAAGTAAGAAATATTTAGATAATTCCAATAAAAAGAATTTTGAAAATAGTACCAAAAAGTCCTTGAAAAGGATCTCAACAAAATAGTAGAAAATTTAAAGAAAAATGTAAATAACTAAAAAAATTAAAATCTAAATAACTCAGAAAAGGAAAATAAAGAAAACAGTACTAAGAGAACAGTTGATATTCCTGCCAAAATTGATTAGGCTGATGTTCGTAGTACAAGTAAACAAAATGAGTTCACCCAAAAAGTAGTGGTTGAAAGAATTGATTTTTCAAACCTGCTCAAAGTTCAAACACCGTTCAATATTGAGAATGAACTCGCTAAATTGAAAATATCTATTCCTCTCACTGAATTGATCAACAAAAATGTGTATAGGTCTCAGGTCCTAAAGGTACTAAACATAGGGGAGATTACTGATACTTTTAATTTAAATGTTGATCAGCCTGAACTATTGTTTGGGCCAGAAGTTGATGGTAAGCCCCAAGGACATGTCCCTCCCTTTTATGTCAGTCTTAATTTTCATGACAAATTCTCCATAATGCCATGTTGGATTCAGGTGCATCACATAATCTTATGCCAAAGGCTGTTATGGAGAAGCTTGGCCTTGAAATCACTAGAACCTACAAAGATTTGTTCTCATTTGATTCTAGAAAAGTTAGATGTCTAGGTCTTATCAAAGATCTTTGTGTCACTCTAGCTCATGTACTAGCAAAGTGTCTAGTGATGGATATAGTAGTAGCTGAAATCCCTCCTAATTATGGCATTCTTTTATCTCACTCATGGGGAGAAAAATTACAAGGGACCTTGCAAATGGACATGACTTATGCTACAATACCGGTGTTTGGTCAACCAAGAAGACTGTATAGGGAAAATTTAATGAAGTAAATGGTGAGTATTCAAGAAAAACCACACAATTACCCTCTGTACTCTATTCACACTGACCTTGAATCTTTCATCCTGTATAATGATGGAGGCATTGATTCACAGGTTACCCATACAGAAAACGATCTTAAAGAAAAGGATGACATTCAAATGAAAACAGTACAGCTAGATCCTGAAAATGAGCCTATTTGGAACATGAGCTTTGATGGATCATGTGGCAAAGCTAGCTCAGGGGTAGGTATTTGGGTGTATAATGTAGGAAACAATAGTGCACAAGGTCACTCATACAAGTTAAATTTTCAGTGCATAAACAACATAGAAGAATATGAAGCCCTACTCCTAGGATTACAGTTGTTGAAAATATAAGGAGCTAAGAGGATTTATGTACATGGCGATTCTGAATTAGTAATAAAACAAGTAAAGGGACAATGTGCAATAAAATATACCAGGTTAAGAGCTTATAGAAATGTTGTACTTGATTTCTTAAGAAAATTTAATGAATATGATTTAGCAGTTATTCCCAGAAATCAAAATGTCCTGGAAAATGGTTTAGCCTTTTCAGAAAGTACATGTCAATTTCCTCACCCAAACAAACAGTACACAGTAGAGGTTAAACATTGTCCTTCTATGCTAGATAACATGAGATATTGGCAATTTTTTGGTAGTGAAAAACAAATTGAAAGTTTCTTACAATCTAAGGATGAATTTGAAGATAGCAATATAGACCTAGATTATGAAGAAGACAGTCCTGTTGATGTAAAAATTAGTGTAGAAACATAATCTATTGTTTCTGATGTAAATATCTCAGCTAATAAAATTGTACATAAAATAGAAATACATAAAGACCCCGAAAAAGAGGAATTCAAAGTACTGCAACTTAAGGATAATATCCTGCCTAGAGGGTTTGTCCCTTTAGAATAACTATTTGACTTTAATGATGTGGCTAAGAAACCCAAAATGGAACCAACAGGTAAACACATTGAAGAATGTAACATAGGCACTGAAAAATATCCTAAAATCATAAAATTGTCAAAATCACTGCCTATCATTACAAAAAGAAGATATATAGCCGTGCTCAAAGAATTCATAGATATATTTGCTTGGAGCTACGAGGACTTAAAATCTTATGATACTAGCATCATACAACACAAGATTCCAATCAAGGAGGATAAAAAACCTTTCAAATAGAAACTGTGCAGAATAGATCATGTTTTGATGCCTTTGGTTGAGAAAGAAATCAAGAAAATGTATGAGTAAAAAATCGTAGTTCCACTTAGATATTCCAAATGGGTATCCAACATTGTGCCTACAAGAAATAAAACAGGTGAAATCAGACTCTCCATTGATTTTAGGAATCTAAGCAAAGTATCTCTTAAGGACAATTACCCTTTACCAAAAATGGACCACATATTGCAGAGGTAGTAGGTTCCAGTAGGATTTCTTTGTTAGATGGCTTTTCAAGTTATAATCAAGTTTTAGTACATCCTGATGATCAAGACAAAACAAATTTTACTACTCCTTGGGGGACTTTCATGTATGTGAAAAAGCCTTTTGGATTAATGAATGCTGGAGCTACTTTTAAAAGGGCCATGGACATTGCATTTGTAGATGAAATTCTCCATTTCATTGTAATCTATTTTGATGATATTACTGTATATTCAAAAACTGATGAAGAGCGCTTAGCACATTTGAGAAGAGTTTTTGAAAAATGCAGAAAGCTTGGAATTTCCCTGAATCCAAGAATCCATTATTTGGACTTAAAGAAGGAAAACTGCTAGGTCACATTATTTCTCAAGATGGAATCAGAATTGACCCTAGTAGAATAGAAGGAATAATCAAGATCATTTATCCCATGAATCTAAAAGAACTTCAATCTTTCATTGGTAAAATCAACTTTTTGAGGATATTTATACCCAATCTTGCAAAACTGTTGAGAAATATAACCAACATGCTCAAGAAATATTCGAAAATTAAATCGAAAATTGAAGCGAAACAATCTTTTGATTTATTCAAGCAAGCATTAACTAAAGCTCTAGTCCTAATCAGTCCAGATTTGACCAAATACTTTATAGTTTTTTCTTTTTCTTCTAAACATGCTGATTGCTGTTGTTTTTCTGCATAAAAAACAGTGAAGGACATGAAGAGCAAATAGAATTTTTTATCAAGGCATTAAGAGATGCATCATTGAAAAATAATATCATGGAAAAAAATCTTTTTCTTTGGTCAAAACATTAAATGATTTCAGAGTTTACATTATACATTCACATATAATTGCTTATGTACCCAATGCAGTGGTTAAAGACATCTTAACACAGAATGGTACTGATGGAAAAAGAGGCAAATGGTTTGTTGTGATCTTGGAATATGATGTGGAAATCAAACCTACAAAATTGATTAAAGGCCAAAGATTAGCCAAATTTATGGTTGAAGCAAACTTTCATGCACTAGACATTAATATGTTCCATTCATTGGATGATCAAGAGGAACTGGCGACTCCACTAATTGATGAAGCATTCCTAAATTCTCCCTGGTATGCAGATATCTTGTATGTTTTGTTTAATTTGAATGCTCCTCCTTGTTTATCCAAAACCAAAGTAATATTTGTAAAATTGAAAGCTTTCAAATTCTGAATTTTGGAAAATGTTTTGCATTGGAAATATATTGGAGTTATTTTACTCAAATTTTTGCTAAAAGATGATGCAGATAAAGTTATGCAGGAATTCAATGGAGGTGACTATGGTGGCCATATTTATTGGAAAATTACTGCTAACAAGATCACGAGAGTTGGTTTCTACTGGCCTACATTTTTTCCTGGCATCCATAAGATGGTCACTGCCTGCCACAAATGTCAAATTTTTGAAGGAAAGAGAAAACTATTTCCCTTTCCCTTAAAGCCTATTTTTGTTGAGAGCCCTTTCCAATAATGGGGATTAGACTTCATTGGAGAAATTCATCCCCCATCCTCTGCCTAGCATAAATGGATTCTCACTTCCATAGATGACTTTACTAAATTGATAGAAGCCACCCCTTCTAGAAATGCCACTGACTTTGTCATCATAAAATTCCTTGAAACCAATATCATGTCTAGATTTGGTTGTCCTAGAAAAATCATCACAGATAATGCTGCAGCCTTTAAATCCAATAAAATGGTTGATTTTTGCAATAGGTATCATATAAATTTGGAGCATTCAAAAACCTATTACCCTCAAGGTAATGGATTGGCTAAATCTTCAAAAACACTTTGGTGAATATCATCAAAAATCTCTTGGGAGATAACAAGAAATCATGGCACAACAAGTTAATCAATGCTCTTTGGGCTGATAGAATTACTACAAAGAAATCAATTGGCATGTCTCCATACTAATTGGTTTATGGAATGGATGTAGTTTTTCCTTCCTCTTTAGGAGTTCCAGTTATGAATATTATTCAGGAAATTCAAGCTGAACCAAATGATACACAAAGAAGGATCAATGAAAACATTCAGTTGTAGCAGTCCGGAGAGGAAGTTTATAATATAACTCAAGTGATTCAAGAGAATATCAAGAATATTTTTGATAAGATAACAAAGGCTAATGATTTTAATTTAGGAGACAAATATCTGAAATGGGATTCCAGAAGAGAAGACAAAGGCAAACATGGAAATTTTGACAATCTTTGGCAAGATCCATTTATCATTGATGCTTTCAGAGAAAACAATGCATATTTTATTAAAGAGTTGGATGGTACAAAGTTGCCTGGAGGTCCTATCAATGGTAGGATGCTGAAACATCATTTCTCTTGAAAATTCAAGTTGGTATTTCATCATTGTAAATATCACAGTTTTACAGTTTGTGTTTTGAATAATTCATTAACCAAGTTTGAAACCTGAAGAGAAGGCCCTAAGCCTGGTTTGATGAGCAACAATAAAACTAAAAAATAAATCAGATGAAGATTTTGCAGAAAATGGAGAATTCAAGGCTATTGATCTTAGGTTCTTGACACTTCATTTGAAGAAGTGCCATACCTAGCTGGAGCCACTATTAGTATCCTATAAATCATAGGATCTCAAGGTGATTGAATGTTTCATGAGTTTCAATTTCATATTGAGAACGATTTTCAATATTCAAGTTATTTCCAAAAAATATGAAAAGAGAAAAGAAAAGAGGGTATAAAAATAAAGAAAAAGGAAAAATAGAAAAAGAAAAAGAATGAAAAACCCCAAAATAAATAATACTGAAAGTGCTGCAAACCAAAATTCCACTGCTGATTATAAAGGTTTGTTCAATCATACAGTTTAAACATGATTGTACAATTTTAAATTTTTGTTGATAGGTTAGAAAATAAGGATGTGCCAAACTGTTTAATCTTGGCATATCAGTAGTTAGGTAGAAATGAAATTGACTCAACAGTTTAATTTGAGTCAATAGAAGAAATAAGGATAGTTGTAGGTTAGAATTTTAAAGAAAAAATGATTTAGGGTCTGCAAGTCCAAATGCAACTAGCAAAAGAATTAAAAATGTTAGATTAGTGACATGGGTAGGTAGATAGGAAGAGAAGAAAGAAGGGAGGAAACATGAAATTTGCTCCAAAATCTTATCCTAAAAAATGTTCATGTGTTAATGTGTTCTTGAACAAAGGGGGAAAAATCAAAGAACAAAGGGTGTTTTATTCTAAAGTTGGGATAAAATTTGTTTCATACCAAAGTTCGGAATTAAAATTCATTTAACAGATATTTTGACATATCTATGTCATAATTTTTATCCTAAGTCCCGAAAGAATTATATTCTTTTATATCCCAAATCCTAAACTATACCCCGCCATACATGATATCCCCGACCCCACCATCTAATCTCATGTCCCATCAACACTAAACACCACTCATCTCTCACTTCATCCCCGCACCCTCCTCCTCATCCGACGGCCCACATAGCTTTTTGGCCACCCCTAAGCCTCTGAACGTTAACGTAAGGGGGGGTGGGGGTTCAAAATAAATGGTTTCCGATACCACCTCCACCACTACGTGTCACACCCGAAACATTTTGCACCCCCCTAATCCTACTTATCGGTTACACTCCCCTCTGAAAAGAAGTTTCCGTTGAAATCTAAACCGCTGCGCCAATCCAACCGTTGTATGACCGTTAGCCATTACCGTTGCACCACATAAGCTCCCACATGTCCCCTTTGTCCAGTCAAATGCGCTCCCACCACAAACCCATTATACAATTAATGGCTTAGGTCGTTACCCAACAAGCCCGCACCATGTCAAATGGTCGCTCAATCATTCTATTAAACCAAAATTCATCACCAATGGTAGGGTTTACCATTGTTATTCTATTCAATTATTGAAGGTGATCGATTTGTGAAGGATTTCAGAAAAATACAAATGCCAAAAAACGTTTAGCTATTTGCAAGATCGATCAAAGCTTTTCTATTATCCCTTTTCCATTTCCATTCACCATTTCTAATCTACAACAATTCCCTTTCTGAATTCCCTACTTATTTTTACTCCCATTCTTCTCTGCAACAGTTAAAGGCATACCTAAATTATTCACAGAAGACAAAATTCCTCCAAAGAAGGATCATCAACCCTTCAATCCTATGGTTTACCCTCAAGTAGACCTGGATCACATGGCTTTGATTGATAAATATTATAAGATCCACGAGACAGAGTCAGACTTCGATTTATTCGATGTATACTACTAGCTTGAGGATAAATTGTTAGATTAAGCTGATGATATAGGATTATGGGAAATCAAATTACCATATTATATTTTCCCAAAGACCCATAACTGTCATAAATTCATTAGGAAATTCCATGCATGTTATGACATAAATCAAGGAGCTATAATAACCCCAACAGGAGAGGTTCTGTTTACCATTAATGCCCAATCAATCCATCAGATGATGCAGGCTCCCACTGTTGAAGAATCCATCCCTTTTTCCTATGAAGCTCTTAGAGAACTATATCAAAACCTCGAATTTTCCAGCAGAGCTAAAACATTAGAGATTTTCATGGCCACTGATGCCCCATTGCCTAAAATGAATCCTCCATATCCTTTATCCACTTTCCCTGATAGAACCCAACATATTTTCACAGTCCTCTCATATTTATTAGGGTATCACTCAGACCAGTGCTTTGATGAGGCTATGATAGGTTTTCTGTCTATTATTTCCTCAGAATCTAAGCCTTCCATTATGTTAAGCTTTAGCCAATTCCTTGCTGATGCCATCCATGATCAACTCTTAAAATTTCACATAGAGGAAGTGTTGAAATACACTTCAGTTTTGGTATATATGTTTTTTAATTTTCAAGCCAGCAGATTCCAATTTGAAATGACAAAGCTTAATTATGAATCTCAACCTCAATCAGTCATATTTTGGACCACTTTTCTAATGAAGGAAAGAATAATTATACATATAAGAGTTTTGCTGATTCATTTGTACATCTAGCAATGAATATACTCAACAGTACAATAGAGCCAAGGGTAAATGAGGAAATCAAGAATATTATGCAGTTGACAGATCAAGTGAGAACAAGAGATTGGTACTTGTACCAAAATTATACTGAAAATAGAAGATATGGATGTGAGTTGGCCCCCTACAAACTGCAAAATTTCCTCCCCATGAGGATCTTTTCCTTGGAATACATAAGACAAATGATCAATGCATATGAAGTCCACTTTGTCTCTACCAAGAAGAAATCCCAATTTAGGATCAAGTCCCAAATTGGCCCTTTTATTTTTAATAGCAGAGCAGTAGGGGAGGAGGCCGATAAGCTATTGAAGGAGATGAAATTCAATCACAGTTTCACCTGGTCTTGTGACCCATTGGGGATCATCTCCAAGAAAATAGTGGAGAAAAAATCCACACCATACATCCACACACACGGGCCTAAGATAGAACAATATGTGAATCAAGCAGAGTGGGCAACAAATACACTACAAGAAGTTGAAGAACATGTGATCTCCACCTCAAGTATTCAAACCCCGACTGCATAGGAAAAGAAGACTATAGGAGACAAAGAAGACAAGGGAAAAGATCCAGAGAAAGAAACAGCAGGGAAGAGGACAAGATATGAATAGTCTGATATGGAGATTGACACATCTAACAAAGAGTTTAAAATGAAATATAGAAAAAGAGCTAGAGTCCATATGGACATTGACCAGAGCAGTGAAAAATAACATCAGACAGTCATCATCATTAGGGACTCTCTAAGTTCTTCTCCAGGAGGTGGCCAGACCATTTTTTCCACATCTTCAGCCACCATTCCTTTCCAGCAGCAAAACATACAAACTCCCACATCCATTGCTACTATAGGGGGAAATAATGAAGACATCTTTGATACATTCAGAGAGATCAAAAGTAAGAATGAAATCCTCAAAACCAAAACCTACGACCAGTTCCAGAATCAAATAAGAATTTCACATATCAGGCTTTTATCATCTTTTTATCTCTCAGCCCAAAAACACCTACAGACTACAAGCACACTGCTTTTGAGTTTGATGTACAAAATATCCATCCAATAGATTAGATGGAAATTCATAAGCAAACTAGAGAAATTATTTCCTTCACTTTAACCAACACTGCCATGAGCTTGTCCAAACTGCATGTATCTTTGTCTCACTTTCAATCTTAACTAAAGATGGAGAATATTTCTTCTCTAGACAAAGACACAAGAATCAAATCCTTGGAGGATTTAGTAGTGAAGATTGGGTATGACCCAACCAATGTGGAGGTTGTAGAAGAAATATTGAAGAAAAAGAATGTTGATATAGCAGCCCTCAGGAAACAACTCAAACTATCAGCAACTAAAGACCCCTTGACAAAAGACAGTGAAGAAAATGAAGCACAGAAGGCTAATATGATGAAATTGAACATGGAGTATTCTGCACAGTTAAAGTAGAAGGAAAAATAGATGGAAAAACTAGTGAAAGAAAAGGAGAAAGTAGAGATGGGCATTGTTCCATTAGAGGCTTTCACAATTGCATCCATTCCTACAACAATAGGCTCATCAGGTGGTGCAGAGTAGCTAGAAAAATCTATGGAAAACATTACCATAGATACAACAGAGATAAAAAAAGCTAAAAGCAGAAATCAACACTCTGAAGGATTTGAAGAAAAGATCAACGAATGCCCGTGAGATTGAGATACAGAGGGCTCAGAAGAAGATTGAGAAATTGATCAATGGAGAGAGTGAAACTACTATTGGACAGACCATTGGCCAGGCCAAGGAAATTATTTGGACTAGTATTATTGAGTCCATGAATGAGATATGGCCCTCCATCCAAATAATTTTTGAACAGAGATATCTAATTGGATTAGTAAGTGTTTCCATAGACAAGGCAAAAAAAGAGCTGACAGGCATGCCCGGAACTGCAAAAAATATCATCAAATTATTGAATTCCAAAATAAATTTTGAATTGGAACCACTAGGATTGGAAGACATGACAACAACCATCTTGGAGTTCAAGAAATTTCTCAAAAAAAAGAGTTTGGTTACACAGGTGGAAGAAAAGTGTCATTGGCTAGTCAACAGATTCTTCAATAGAATCGAACCATTGATCAAAAGAGGACTACCTTATCTTTTTGTGATAAATGATAAACTCATGCATAGGTCTGATTATGTTAAGAAACTGAAGGATATTTCCAAAGATACTACAAAATTTGCAGGAATCAAAGGTTCAATGATTGGAAGAGCCTTCTTAGAGGCTATGGATAATGGTCTATACATTCAGCATGAAATTAAACATATCTTTTAGTTGAGGCCAACATTCATGAATTATACAGAGACAGATGAAATCTGCAGGAAGCTAATTAGAATCAAGATTTCGAGTCCAGAGGAATGGGAGAAGTTATGTGACTACCAGGAAGGGTGACAGCTCAGCACATTAGCGGAACAACCATCTCAGCTCAACAATTAATTCCACAAACTAGTGTATCGGTTCAGCATATCAACCTCATATCTTCCAACACAACAATAGAATACAACACACAATAATGACTTCATGGAGATTGCATCCACTTGTCACTACTATTCTAACGTGTCCACGTGGTGGTAACATTTGTCAATTTTCAGTTTTCATTGTAATAAATAGTGGTTTTCCTATTTTGATATGACAATCAATAGGAATTAGTTTAAATACTGCATTTCTATTCATTATTAGGGTTTGGACCCTATATTGTAGGCTTTTATGTTGGAGCATTGTAATTTTGGAGTTGGAGCATCAATAATAAAAGACCATTTTGCAAGATTTTTGAGTTGTATTTTCTTGGTGATTTCCTTTCTTTACTGTGTTTGATATTTTCCACTGTTATTTCCTTCAATGTATCATTTAAATTCTAATTGTAAAACAAAAATATGAAGATTGAGATTTGATGCTCAAAGCACCTTAATTATGGTTGTCTTTACAATATAAGTGTTTTTTCTTCTGATGTCTGGTTTAATAATACTTAATTTCTTTTAAACCACTACTGAAATCACTTTTCTTCATTCCACAATTCACTCTATTATAAATATCCAGTAAATATAGTTAGCTCGCCTTGCAATTGCTCTGGAAAAATTGATGCAACAACCTAGCCTATTGTGACTCCATATCCCAATGGAAATAGTTTAAAGAGATCCCTTAATCCAACCAAAACTATCAATCAAAAAATAACCATCACAATCAGTTTAACTAGCCTAATATCATAAAACATTATAAAAAAAGCTAAATCTTACAAAGAGATCCCTCTCTCAGTCTAGGAGGGCTAGATCCTAGGCTCCAAAGTGGTTTTGATGTTGTCATTTTATGATTATTCTTGCCAATCTTAAAATTATAGAATGATAACACATCTAAAAAAAAATACACGAGAGAGTTTTTCTTCTTCCTTTTTTGGCATAACCACTTTTAACTGTTTACCCTAATAGTTAGAGGCTAATATCTCATGTTAGCCTCTAACATAATTCTGAGAGAATCAACTATTCTAACATAAATTGTAATTAATTATTTTTCCTTTTGTTAGAAAATAAAACAATGATTCAACATGAGTCATTTTTCTATTTTCTAAAAAAATAAAATCATAAAACATATATGAGTCATAAAATAACTATTTTCCATGGTATCACATCTCCCCTCCCCCTAAAAATGGGACACCATCCTAGATGTTCATTTAGTATTAATTGTCAAGTAAATAGTTGATGATAAGCCTTATTCATTTCTTCTTCCATTTCCCAAGTGGCCTCCTTGGGCCTAAAGTGCTCCAATTTCACTTTAACATGGGTGATTACACTATTCTAGTGCATAATCCTCATTCGGTCCAAAACTTGTAGTGGTTTGACCTGGAATTCTCCTTCTGATTCGACCTATTCCGCATGCCAATCAATTACATGAGTTAGATCGTGTACATATTTATTTAAAGTAGATACATTAAATACATTATGAGTTTTAACATGATTCAGGTGGATATTGTTCGCCACCCGCCTATTCCACTTGGGGCCCCACCATTATTTCTTTTAGTTTTTTAGTTTCCTTAATTGTAGCACATTTTACTAATTTTAGTAGTTTTTTGGGTCCTGAATTTCCAGAGCCATTTTTAGGCCCTAAAAGATGTTTTTTGGGAAAACCAAGAGCAATATGTATGTTCCTTCAATGTTTCTCACATCAAAAGTTGTAGTCCTCAGACAGATATCTCTAACAAGGTATTGTGTGTGTCAAACAAAGATCATATGCCAAAGTTACATCCCAGGGAAGTTGCCAGTACCAATTTACCTAAACGGGGTCCATAGTTTTGGCTCTTCATCTCCCAGGGTTAGATTTTTGGATGTTTAGGGTTTTCCATTGTTTCTCAATAATAAATAGGCCCTCAAGCCTCATTTTAACACGGTTAAGGGGCTTGTAGCCACCACATCTCTTCTCATAGATAAGCTACCAGCACCCTAGCTAGTCTATTTCCATTTTGTCTATAAGCATATTTTAGCTATTTGTTATTAATGAAATGAAGTTTTATTTATGTTACATCTCTGCGTTTATGTGTATATATGTATTTCATTATTTTCCTGCATAAATTCAGATCAGTGGTATCAGAGCGATCTCCTCTTTCTCAATCCTTATTTGCATGTCCCCAACGAGGTTGGGGTATAAGGAGTTAGGGCTCGATCTGGTTGAACCTTTGCAATACCATCCTCACAAACCCCGATGGCCACCCATGGGTGAAGAAAAGAAATATTATGGAGCAGGAGATCCTATAAAAATATTACTCTAGGATGCCCTTGAGAAACAAAGGAATGCGATGATGGATAACTTTTCCCAGATCCTTTAATGGTTGCCCACTGGCGATGCATCTACATCAAACAACCACTCTGGAGGTGCCACTCCTTTTAAGGTACATGTAAACTTTGACATTCCCATCTTTGAGGGAAAAATATATGTAGATGTTGTAGATAGATGGTTGAATCTATTAGAAGGATATTTCTTGGTTCATGACTTTTCCGATTAGGAGAAGATTGATTTTCACTCGTCAAAGCCACCCCCCATGTCAAGGATTGGTGGGAAACCTACTGTGAGAAAAAGGATGAGGGGGAACCCTCTCTATTCTTAGCCGTAACCACTTGGAATTATTTCTGAGATGCCATCAAGGAACAATATTATCCCATGGGGAGCTATGAGTACAAGTACATATAATGGACTACACTGCGGAAATAAAGGGATCAAGATGTCCATGAACTGACGAATCTATTCCATACCCTGTACACAAAGTTGGGTATCAAAAATTTAGAGAAACATTTGGTGCTGAAGTATCGCAGTTGTCTGCATAGATACATTCAGGAGGAAATGGAGTTCCTTGACATCTCCTCGCTTGGTATGACATACCGGTATGCTGCCAAGATTGAGCAGAATTTCAAACAGAAGAAGCAAGACTTTTGATCTGCGAATAAAAAGCACGAGAAAGGTGCCCCTAAATCGCAGAACAAAGGACAAAGCCATGGCATGGCAGGCCAAGAAAACCTGCCAAAGTTGCAAGAAAGAACAACACCGTGACGCCGAAGAAGGACACGGGAAACTAGTATGAGTTCCATAAGAGCTCCACTCACAACAAAAGTGGGTGTCAGGCCAAGCAGTCACTGGTGGCCAAGATGAAGGCTCCTAAATCATATGCATGCTCCAAATCTGAATCAGAAACCAACAAGGGGATTGAAAAATGGAAGCAGATTATCAATGTGTAGCCCAATGCCACCATTGTAACCACGAAGATCCAGAAGGAGGAACCGGAAGAAACAGAGGAGGAGGAGTGTCTCTTCCACTCCCATGTGTGGATAAAGGGTTCCTTGCTACAATTCATTGTCGACAGTGGGAGCCAAAAGAACCTCATTTCAATAGATTTCGTGAAGCGTTTTGGCTTGTCGACCACAACATACCCATAACCGTACACCACATGGCAGCTTCACCAAGGACGGGATCTATAAGTCAGCCAACAGTGTCACCTTCCCTACAACATCAAGCCCTTCACGGATGAGGTACTATGTGACATTGCTCCTCTTGATGTTTGTGATGTATTATTAGGCCAACCATGCTTGTGGAAGCAACATGTTGTGTATGATTCCCGACCTTGCACTGTTATTGTTAATTTGGGAAATAAGTTGTAAAGGATACCATAGGTACCACCACATGCCGCTATCTCCCTGGTGACTACAAAAAAATGCAGTAATATCATTTCTAAAATCGAGAAATTTTTTTTCGTGATGATCCTCCCTCGGGGCAAGAAGAAGATTGTGGCCATGACCTCTAGACAACGTTCCTCCACACGAAAACAACAAATGAACAAGTTTGTAGATGAGTACAAGGATATATTCACCTCACCCATAGGGGTACCTCTGCACTATCAGGTCAAGCGCCCACCCGATCTAACCCCATGTGTGCCACTGCCCAATCGACTGATATATCAACGCTCTGTTCTGGATAACAATGAAATCAAGAGGCAGATTTAGGAGTTTTTGCAAAAAGGTCACATCCGACCGAGTTCATCGCCTCATGGGAGCCCGATCATGTTGCTGCAGAAGAAGGATGGGACTTGGACACTCTGTATTGACTATCGGGCGTTGAACAAGATCATTGTCTCGAATATGTACCTGATTGCACTGATTGATGACCTTCTAGACCAACTCAAAGGGGTGAAATATTTTAGCAAGATTGATTTGAATTCCAGGTATCACTAGGTACCAATCGAAGCCTCCAATGTGTGTAAGACTACCTTCAAAGCCAAGGAGTGCCTTTTGGAATGGCTGGTCATGGATTTCGGGTTGACGAATTCTCCCGCAACCTTCATGAGGTTGATGGACGAAATTTTGTGGCCATTCGGCAACTCATTTATAGTAGTGTACTTAGATGACATCTTGATCTTCAGCCAAACTTGGGAAGAGCACCTCCACCACATCCGATAGGTCCTACAAACACTACGGAAACACAATTTGTGTGCAAATTTGGAGAAGTGCACTTTTGGCATGACCTAGGTTCAGTATCTGTTGTCCAGGTAAATCCCCTCTGCAGACAGAGGCGATCCCTCTAGCCCTAGGGTGGCTCTAACAACTACAAGAACATACTAACATCTACCTTCGTAGATTGTAAATGAAATTCAGAGCAAGGAAGATGATCTACCTTGTCCTGATGCTATGTTGTCGTCTTTCGTCGAAGCTTCTTGATCTGCCGCTCTTCTCAAGCTCAATACATGCTGCTACCAACGTTCGATTACTTGCACAGACAGCCAAGACACCACGACAAGCATAAACCAAGACAAACATAAAAAAATTACAACCTATCTAACTAATCAAGGAATGCTATAAATCTCATTATAATTGTAAACAAGAGTGGAAGATAAGCATCAGATGCATTTTATTATGATAAAGACAAGGGGAGTTTACAACCAAGCCTTGATGTTGAGGCTCTCCTTCGGAAATTTTGTATCCAAGCACGTTTGCCACACCCTCATGAAAAATTTTCCAATATCTCACTGTGTTCTCAGCACACACAAACAATCACACTCTGCACTATTCTCCCGAAGCTATGATTGCTTCTTCTCTATACTAACTTTTTCAGCTATCTGTTCAACCTGAATATGTTCAACTAGCACATCAATGGAAGATGGCTACATTTATAGAGGAGAGGAGGAGGTTGGGATCCCTACAATAGTGGAAGGGAGGCCTTATCCCTTGGGAGGTTTCCCCATAACGTGGAAACAAGATGCCAAAGGAGGAAGGTCGTGGTTATTCAGTCGAACAACTACCTATGACTCATCCACAAAGTTGTTGTGATCGAAAATTCACCTCTATTTTTAAAAAAAATTCCATTAACAGATTAGCGCAGGAAGCTAACTAAGACAGAGTTCCAGCTGGCGTGGGCTTAGTGTTAATTTTCCTTATTGGCACGAGGGCATAACGAGCTACTAGTGCCAAGGCAAAAACAGGTGTTTTTTGTGGTCTGCTCAGGAAATGGTCAACAGAAGGAATGTTGTCCTCATGGCAAGGGATGCAATAATGGTATTTGTAAGGTGTGACACTTGCTTATTGATGACAGAAATGACCCTCCAATGGGTGAGATGGGGATTTCAAGGATAGTGAAAAAATTTTGTGTAACAGATTCCCCCTAAAGTATGAAGTCTGAACATGAGTGAGGGGTGAAATGCTTTACAAGTACATCCAAGGAACCAAACACTGCTATTGGGAGACCTGCAAATCAAGTATAGATACATATACATAACTGAAATCTCTGATGAAAATACATGAATCCATGGTATAGGCACATCTATCCATCAAGAAGAGGATCATGTGCATGGATCCTCAGCATGGACGCAACCATCTGAATGAAGGGATCATATGAAATAGATCCACGATATGCGCGCAACCATCCATATAGAGATGATCAAAATAAGAGAACCCACGGTATGGTCACAACCATCCATCTAAAGAATCATGTAAAAAATCATGAATGACTCATCACTCATCACAACCTGGACTTTTGTGATCGAAGCCCAGGGTATTGCACTTCAACACCACCCGATCAAAGTACAAATTCCAACATGTGAATAGACGTGTTGAAGTCGAACATGCTAGAAAATCACTTTATTACCGGTCAATGATGTTAACTGTTAACAAGTGCGAGAGAAACCACCCATAATGTCAATGACTCTCAAGGTACTACTAGTACAATCCACGGAATTTGAATGGTGAGCTGAAGTCTAACACTCGTGAAATCACTCGATCGAAGGCCGATGATGTGAACCTGTCATCGAATGCAAAGAACTTGCCATTAGGGCATGAAAGCTCTAAGGTACTAGAAAGGAGTCTCTAGATCAACTTCCCATATAATGAGCTGAAGTCAATAGGAAGCGATTCGTCGAAGGAGGGTCATAATGAATCCCACATCATCGGCACGAAACAGAGAAGGTAATATGAGTGTGAATCAAGACTAAAACAGAGGATCAAGGAATGTACCAACTACAGAAGGATTTTCTCTTGAACATATCATTGACACGACTCTGGAATTTGGCAGCATTTGACTCAAATAGGATCAAAGGTCATGTTGACAATATTGGTAATCGAATGAGAGGAAAACGAATTTCCCAAACCCATGGAGGAAAAGTGACAGAATGAAGATATCCAAACCCGACACGAACTGTAGATAAGTTTCATGTTCAAAAGTGACATACTGTTGACACAACTGATGAATAACTTCCATCTTCCCCCACCATTTCTGGCGAGTACCTCTTTATTTTTACACAAGCTTGAAGAGGATACCATATGCTTGTCATATAAGTTTGTCCTTCAGACAAATCCAACCTAGTACATTTTATGAGCCCTAGGAAGGAGGAACTTGAGTAACATCATGGTGACGATTTCCAATGTCATCAGGGTTTAATGAGTCTGACAAAGGGATAACTTGGCGTCTTTTCATGTTTACAGAGTTTGAAAAGAAGGCAGAAAAGAAAACTCCATCATGGCCCTTTTCATAAATAGTCTCTCAGATCCGAAAAGGTAGAAAAGAATATTTGAAAGAACCTCTTAGTCACGATAGGCTAAGGTATTCCTTTTTCGTAAATAATCTATCCTAGCCCGAAAAATGGGTAAACGTATACTGGGTAGATGTCGTTTCATAGCCATTTAAAAAGTTCAAAACGACAAGAGTCTCGGCAATCTTTTCAATTTTTAAGAGTCAGAAAAGAGCTGAAAGTTGACTCCTCCTGGAGGAAAGAGTGGTAAAAAGGGTAGCAACTGGTTCAAGTAATGGTGGAACTGCTCAGAACAAGCAAATATTAAGAGGCTGGCTAACAAGACCACTCATCGCAGCGGTTCCTCAGGATTGGGTAAAACAATCAAGTGAAGGCATATGATCGGCCAAGCAGATGGGGACGATGGAATGAGAAAACCAAGGTTCATCTGGAAAACAGGCTAATAAAATAGCAATCACGAGAGGTAAAATAAGAATGGTTTCATTTTTACATAAGCTTGAAACAAAGATAAACTGTGCTTGAAGTTGGTTTCATTTTTACACAAGCTTGAAACAAAGATAAACTATGCTTGAAAAATTTTGCATGCCCCCAGCATGGTGACTCAATTCGAGGTACATGCCCCCCAAATTTCAATCCATATGAAAGGCAGATGGAGTGAAGGTTCAAGTTACGAGATCAAGAGAAAGACTCGACTGGGATTTTACGTGATCTTATCAAAGACTCGAATTGAACAGGAAAGTGTTTCATTGTTTTAACAAGGTTAACACATTAAAATAACTATCCTCAGATGAACTTGTTTCATTTTTTAACGAGGTTGATACAGAAGACGAACTATCCTCGGAACACCTTGTTTCATTTTTTAACGAGCTTGACACAAGAAAACGAACTATGCTCCGAAGACCTTGTTTCATTTTTTAAGGAGCTTGACACAAGAAAACGAACTCTGCTCCGAAGACCTCATCATGATGAATAAGAAGTCATGGCTTCCAAGAGGTTCTCATCCAATGGGAGAACAACATCTTGGAAATCAGGTACCAATGCCCCCAGCACACGATGCACAATAGTACTATCACTGAATGTAGGTGCGGGACATGTAGCCACATAATTAACCTGTGGCAGGGAAGATACAACTGATGGATAAATACCTAGAAAGGACGATGGTTGACCAGATGTCATGTCAGGACCAAAGAATGAAAGTTGATTAATGGTCACGATCCGACCTTTGTGTGGGAAAAAGATAACACGAAAGAGGGAAGAGACAAGTGCACCCATGACATAAGTATATTCGCGCCCCAAGAGTAAATTGAAATCCAAGGGGCCTGGAATAATCATCACGTCTATATAGACGATTTTCCCTCCCAAAGTAACAAGCAACTTTGGAAGGATCCCTAATGGTTGATTGGTTCCTCTTTTGAAAGCCAACAGATTCTGCGTAACTGGCACAAGCAGTGGAGAACCGAAAGCTTTCCAAGTAGTTGAAGACAAAAAAATAATATATGTGCCTTCATCTATAACGGTGCTGGGTACGACCAGATGGGAGGCCTGTACTGTGATCTCAAAAGGCACATAAGAAGGAAGGCAGTATCCTGAAAATCGACTCCAGTCGAAGGAAGCGACCAAATTACTTGGAGGAGGTACCATTGAACTGAGATGGTCATCCCCTGGTGTTATCGAAACAAGAGGAGCATCCTCCTGAATCTCAAACATGGGAGTAGGAGGAGCAACTTCTTGAACCACAGGGATGGGAGAATCCTTCTCCAAGTCCGAGGAATTTGAAGAAACAAGAGGAATGTGAGGGGGATGAGATCCACTCTAGATGGAAAATACCTAATGAACCATAGGTAGGATCAAGTTGACGGATTCCACGTCCAATGGTTGGTCAGGAACAAATTCCTGAAGTTTAATTTCCGGGGGAGCGGGATCGACCAAGGATGAATCTTGACTGATCGTGGAATCAACTAGCGGAGGACTCAAAGAAATTTTCTGGTAACCAGCTGGAAGGCGGGGTGCAAAAATAGTAGAGTTGTCCAACACTCTCTTGGCTTCATCCATGTACAGACAAAGGTGAATGGGATGATGCCCTTTACACAACTTATAGGGATTGGTAATCTTGCCCTATTTCTTATGAATCTTATTAGCACTAGTTGAAGATGTGCCACCAAGATGACTTCTAGAAGCCAAAGGCAACGGCGGATGACCGTTGGACCATACTTCAAGTACCTTGGGAATGCCAGGGCAATATCTAAGAAGATGGTCACCTTTGCACAAAATGCAAGGGAATTTGAATTTCCGTGGAAGGTTGGATGGTTTATCGGTGAATGGTTTCTTAGGCGTAATAGCCACAGAGTTAGCCTCACCTTTATCTGACTTCTTATTCTTCATCTTCTTCTTCTTCTTCTTAGCCACTTGGTTGCTAGAATCCAGACTTTCACCAGGTGAAGTAGGAGAGGAGGATGAAGAAATAGGAAAATAAGGGGAGAGGTCCACCTTGGAATCAACATGACGTTGTTCGGGTGGAGGAGATGGTTGAACAGAGACCGGGGCATTCGAGACCACCAAAGTTGAAAACAACCATACATGCAAACCAACAATTAACCCTGGAAGAGACAACGTTGCCATATAAGGAGCACCAACATCCCCAAAAGTAGGAAAAGGACCAGGATTCCCTTCAGAGGGGATTCCTTGGTTAGTAAACTTTGAAAACGTTGCCATCAGAAACAACCATAAAATAATACACTAAGGAAAATAACTTTAACCAGGAATATTTCGCGGACAGTTAATTTTTTAAGACATTGAAACAAAACTCTGCCGTTTCATATTTTAAGAGTCGATAAATAGGCAAAAGGTGACTCTATCACTTTCAGGTTGAAACGAGCATGAAAGGAAAATTGCTCGATGATATTTTCAAATTTATGGAGTTAGTAAAGATCGAAAATGACTGCTCAGGTAGTCTAGGTAAAAGGGTGTACCAGGTTCCCGTGAACTTCCATATACACCTTGGTGATCAAATGAAATAAGAAATGACCAAGGACTTGATGTACGTGCAGGTAGTCTCCCTGAATGCTGTATTTGGTGTATCACGGTTCCAAGGAAGTAGACTCGGCAACCTACAGATAAAAGGATTGCAACCTAGAGGGGTCTCCCTTTATATACTCGACGGTATGGGGAGCACAAGTCCATGATAGTGCTATCTGAAGCCAAAATGGGAACGATAGCTACTAGGTTTTAAGACGCCATAACACGTCTCTAGCTTAAACCACTAAAATGTTTGCGTTAAGTTCCAATGTTTCCTTAGGTTAATTTAATAAATTTTAAAGTTGATCTTGAATTATGTCTCGGTTCAAGGCCCTACCACATGTCATCTGAAAATCTCCTATATCCAGCTATATGAGGAAAAAAATCTTTCAATTCGATGAATGCTATCTAGTTAAGAGAAGAGTTCCAAACAATGATGCAACAAACAGTAATACTGAAAACAAAACTTTTTCCAAACTAGATGACTTTCACTATCCAAAAGTAATCTAAAACATTCAACGATGCGAATTATGCAATGTAATTTATGCAAAATCCTCTTTTTGAAAACTATGCAATCGTAATCTATGCACAATTTCCTTTTTCTTTTCAAAGAATAAGAATGCACTCATTGCATTTTTCGATGAAATGAGAATCTACTTAATGCATGATTTTAATGAAAGAGATTGCACTCAATGAAATTTTTATCTTTCAATCATTAAACAATGTAATCTAAGTTCAATGATAAATCTCAAAAAATACTCTTCAATGCAATGTGATCTAATGCATTTTAACGAAAAGAAAACTATGAGACGAAAACTAAATGAACACAAATTTCCTTAATGGAAGGATGAATGCAAAAGGGATGCAACCAAACACTAAGAATGCAATCATTGTTTTAAACACTTTG
Organism: Pinus albicaulis; assembly: GCA_034641835.2. NCBI lineage: Eukaryota > Viridiplantae > Streptophyta > Pinopsida > Pinales > Pinaceae > Pinus > Pinus albicaulis. Next base: position 876,061,112 of record CM076579.1, read on the forward strand.
TAACGAAATTCCTCAAAAGGCTACAAGACATATGAGGTCAAGCAATAAAATGACTTCCAAAGCATGAGCTCAAAACAAGGCATTCATTTCCTTTTACATCAAGCAATCAAAGAAAGAAGACTTTTCAGATGAACAAAGAGCAATGTAATCTATGGTTATAAGTGAAAAATTAGAGGGGAGAATCAGTAAATCATACAGAGAAAAAGACCAGAAGGGAAAGACACACTGGTGAAGGAATTAGGGAAAAAACCTCAATTTTTCATACACCCTGAAATTGGAATGACTTTGGTGGGTGAAACGAGCGCCAACTGGCATGACTTGCTCACTGAAAACTAGCGCCAGTGGCCAATTGACATGGGTTGCTAACTGATAACTAGCGCCAAACGACGCTACTGTCAGAAAAATAAAAGCGCCAATGTCTAAACAGGAAAAAACAAAGAATTTCTTCCAACCAAGACCAGGCTCACCACTTAAAGAAAAAACTAAAATATTGTAATTCATGAAAAACATAGGAACAAACAGGGAAATGGTTCAACTAAATCTATCAAATGAATAAGACCTCAAAGAGTGAAAAACTCAAACGAAAATCCTCAGCGGAGTCGCCAATTTGTTGTTCAGGTAAATCCCCTCTGCAGTCAGAGGCGATCTGTTGGATGGATAAGTCGTTCTTGCTGACAAGACAGACCTCCCAAGTGTCCTACGGATAGCTAGCAACAAAAAACCAAACAAAAGCTATTTTCTCTAGATAATATTCGATTCAGAATTAGCTACAACAAAGGTTTTGAATACCTACCTGTAGTCCAACACTATTCGTAATGATCTTCTTTCTAGTTGCTTGAAAGAGTCGTCTTCAAAGATCTGCAATCACAAAGATGGAAAAAATCAATAGCATCTGCATAGTATAAACTAATTCACGAATCATATATCTATCAAGATGATCAAGGAATTCAAGAAACAAGCTAATTAATTAAATAACTCATTGATAAAACATGATATAACAAGCTACTTAATTAAAGAACTCATTGAGAAAACGATATTCATTCGTATTATCTTTGATGAAGAAAGAGCCTTACAACCGTGTCTGCCTTGATGTCATACAGGCATTCCTGGGGTCCGGAACAGGCGTTTCCTTTACTCTGACAAGCTTTTCACTCTCTCAGCTAAAATGCACATGGGTGTGTAATCAATCCCACATAATGATCAGTTAAGAGAGTTTGAGTTTCTACGACATTTCTCCTAAAAAATTCTCAAAGTCTAATTCCCCTTGAAGCTGCACTATGGCTTCAATTTATAGGAAAAGAGAGGAAGTTACAGCTCCACATAAGAAGGGATAGAATGCTCTTTTGAAGGGATTGATATCCATAAACCAACGGGTAGGCTCCCATAATGGAGGTGTTGAAGATTGCAACAAGAAATAGTGAAGGAGGCATCTTGAAACATCATCCTTGATCCTAGTTGGAAAATAATCACCTAAACTAGGTGGGGTCCACACAGGCTATTTTTAGGCGTATGTCTATTTTTAGACATGGTGAGCATATTCTATAAGATGCAGGAGGCTATTTGTACATGGTTGTTAAAATGTGAAAAATAGACGAGATTCTATTTTTAGAAGATTGGGCGAAGTCTATTTATAGATCGCTGATCTAAAAATAGATGCATGTCTATTATTATTAGCTCTTAATAATAATCGGACTCTAAACAACAACTTATTCTCTTGGAGCAGTTAATTTCAGTATACATATTTGTCAAATCAGTGGGATGAAGGAATTACGCAATTCCTAAGGGTCTACTGGAGTTCATGCATGGAGGACTCAGTTAGAACTGAAGTGGCAAAGTTATGACAGAGTTGGAAGAGTAGTTTATGGAGTTGTATTTAGTTTAACTCAGTTAGACTCAGTTGAGCTGGTTGTATCTAGTCTAACTGAATGATACATTAGTGAGAGTGGAGTGAATTAATTCACAAATAATAACTCATTAATCAACTGAACAATACAGCAGTTAACTACAGTGCATGTCAGATCCAGTGGAGACCTAGTGGAGAGATAGGTGAAAGGGAAAGATGGACTATCCGTTGTGACTACTAGTGACGCATGAATTTCATCTACATATAAATTGGAGTTTCCAATGATAATCACGCAGTCAAGGAGAGTGGGATTGCATCGAATTGGTCTTTTTAATCGGCTTGGATTGTATAGCGGAGGCAGGCTATTAGGTGGCAAGAAATCAGTGCATGGATGTGCAGATTTCTTCTGATTAGTGTGTGACGATTGTATTTTACTTAGAGTTTGATGTACTAAGCTTTGTATGAGGATTGTTATATGATCTCCATGATACATAATATATGATAGTTGGGGTTTTTAGCTTCAGGCTTTCATGTTAAACAATTGTGTTATGTGTGTTTTTATTGCTTCATGTGTTTTGAAATTGTTGATTAAATTTCTGCAAGAATTATATTGGAAGGATTCTGTATTTAGCAAGAATATAAATATTGTTATATTAAGAGAGTCTGGATATATACATGCATATTGTATATAATTTCTACAGGAGGAATGAACATACATGATAGGAGCGAACCTTCGATCGGATAATTGCTTCTAGAAGCTTCCAGATTTGAGTGCTGGGCTTCTAAATGTTACTTTCCGCCTTTATTTTACCTTTTACAAGGGTATGCACCCTTAATTAAGAAAAAGTTTGTTTAGCTCCGCATGCTTTAGAACAAAAAGGTGTGGCAACGCAGGAAATGTTAAGAGAAAGTGCGGTACAAGTGTTTTTAAGACTTTTATGAGCTTTTCTCTCAATTTCAAGGCTTGATTTTAGGAACTTTGATGTTGCAGACTTCTAAGGGAGTACTAAAATGTCATGCTGAAAAATTTCAGTGTAAAAAATCCCCCCCTAAAGTGCGAATTCTGAGAGCATCGAAGAGTGATGTGCTTTATCATTTCAAGGATTAGCCTGTGGACACCCCAGTCGGAATCCTGTAAAAACATTCAATGCAAAACACACACACACACACACACACACATATATCATCACCGAGGTAGGAATTCCCATACTCAGATCAAAAAATAACTAAACTTGTTCTGATACAGAAATGATTTTAATATCACTAGTGTAGACACAACATGGATGCAGCCATCTGTAATGAATGGTCTACTGCATAATGAATAATAAAACTCCTTGCAGCTTGGATGGTAGAAACTAGATCCAGGGTCTTGATTTCTGTTTCTCGAACTAGTACGATTCTATCCATGCGATTAAATGTGTTGAAGTCAAACATGGTAGAACCCACTTGATTACCAGTCAATGATGTGAATTGTTAACAAGTGTGAGAGAAACCACCAATAATGACAATGGATCTCAAATTATTCAGTACAATCTATGAAATGTGAATAAGTGATCTGAAGTAGAACATTTCACGGAATCGTTCAATCGAATGTCAATGATGCAACCTATCGTTGAAGGCGAGAAACCTGCCATTAAGGCATGCAGATTCCAAGGTACTTACGGATTTAGATCAACTTCCTAGATGATGAGCTGTGGTTGATAGAAAGTGATCCATCATAAGCAAGCTCACGACACGAAACCATAGATCAAGTTTTCAAGAAATTTTTTGCAAGGACTGACTCAGGTAAGGTCAACGCGAATGGAGACAAATGTTTGCAAATGAATGGTTTGTTTGACTGTCCTCTTGAACACATAACGACACTGTAGATGGTTTGGTAACAGTTTCCCTAAGCTAATACCCAGAAACTGGCTGAAGACCTTCAATGTGGTTTGATTAACTGATAAGAAAAGGATTTTCCCAAACCAGGTAGAAGTGTGACAAAAAGTGTCTTGTTCAAGAGTGGTACACTTCTTTTAAATCAAAGTGTAACAAATGAATTCATTTTCTCTTTTTCCCCCACCATTTCTGGCAAGTACCTCTTTATTTTTGACAAGCTTAAGGAGGATAACATTTTCTTGTTTATAAGCTCATCCTTCGAATGAGTCCAAATTAGTTTAAAATCGAACCCTAATAAGGAGTGGTCCATGCCTGTTTGTAATCGACAGGTCCTTTACTATTAAATTTTAACGAGTCCAGTATAGGAGAGTCTTGGTTTTTTTCATTTTTAGTGAGTCAGGAAAAAACTTAAGAAAACTCCGTGGGTGTTATTTTTCGTAATTTTAATCTCTTAGGCCCGAAAAAGGATAAAATAATGCGGGAGAGAACTCTACTGACCATGATTAGTCAATGTATACCTTTTTCGTAAATAGTCCATTTCAGTCCAGAAAAGGGGTAAAATTATACTGAAGGGATGACTGTTCATTTCCTTTAACGAGTTCGAATAGTCAAGTACTCGACAATCTTTTCATATTTAGAGAGTTTGAAAAGGGCTAAAAAGAGGACACCAGGGTTTTGTTTTTTCGTAATTTTCAAGAGCCTGAAAAAGTGATAAACGTATACTCTTCGTCAAAAATGATCATTTTACCCGAAAAATCCGGTATTCTGCACAAAAAATCAAAACATTAAACGTACCTACTTTTAATAAAAATATTTTGAAAACCCATCTTTTTAAAGTGAAAAATAAACAAAATTAAATTTCATTTATTCAAAAAAACTTATAAAAAGGAGTTTTCTAAATTCATTTTTACGATTGAGTTCACAGTGAAAATTTGAGAGCTTTTGGCAAAAAACACTCCAGAGAAGATTCCAGACAAACCGACTGTTCAAATCGAAAATCGTCTGCTCCAGGTAATCCAAATTATCTTTTCCTTGCTTTTCATCCATTCATTTCCTTAATTTAGGGTTTAAAATTCAATTTTGGGGAATAAATAGGTTCAAAATTCCGCTCATGGGGGTCCACAGGTAAGACACACGGTACCTGCTGACCCCGACATTTTTTTACAAAGAAAAATTTCATGGTCCCACACTTTTAGTACAGAGCCCATGCAGAGCTACGCACTGTTTTTGAAAAAAAAGTGCGGGGGCGTCGTGAAGAATATAAAAACTTATTTTCTCTCCAAATTACCCAAAATTTTCTTTTTAAAATGATTCTAATCTTTTATTTTGTTCATTGTAGGATATTTACAATGATTATCTGGTGGGAACGTGAACACGAGGAGGTGGATGAAGCTAAAATGATTCATCCACCTAATTTACAAGTTTTGAGAGTATGCTGGTTATTTAAATTCTAGGCTATCAGCGGCATGAGAGCTCAAGTAGACCTTCTCATTTGATTGGTAAACAAGTGGGATGTATAGGACCAGTGTTTTGTGATTGGAGGCAACCGGCTCGAAATTGAGCTGGAGGACATATACTTTTTGACTGGTTTGTCTAAAAGAGGCAAACCACTTTCTCTATTTGGGGCTAGGCCAGGTGGCCAGTATGTTGCTAGCCTGCAACTAGAGTTCTGCAATGATGAGGCCAATCCTAAAGACAAACGGGTTGATATCAAAACTATCATCCATCCTGATTTGAAAGTAGCTGCATTTAACCAAGTTATGTGGAAGTGCAGCTTTGCATGTTGCTACTGGATCTCAAATGCGGATTTCAGTGGACTGTTTCCAAGGCACCATATTCAACTGGTGCAAGGTAGTGTTAGCGAATATAAAAGGACAACTAACTAGGGCAAAGAACGAGAAGTTGAATAACTTTGGATATGGATCGATCGTGGTTACTTTTTTTCTAGAGAGGATTCCTCTACTGGCCCTGCAACATATTCCAAATGATCCTGGTAGAGTCCGAGAGCCTTGGATGGTTCGATGGGTAGCTTTGATGGCCTATCACAACGAGGGTGGAGAGATTGTCTCATTTCCCTCGGCCTATTTCCGTTGGTTAGAACACTAACTCTTTGTGATAGAGGACTTCCCTTATGCCGGGATGGATTACCACGATGACCGAGATATGCCACTTCCTCCAAAAATTCAGTGGGATGAGTCAGGTAAAAAATCATTTTGACATGCTCTAATTTCTAATTTTTATTTCGTTTTTTTAAATTGTCCAAAACTGATAACAAAAATTTCAAATGCAGATGTGGGTCCATGTCGACCAGTCACTCTCCGCCCCTTCGAGATGAGGCAAAGGGATGCAGCTGTAGCACCACCACCACCACAGGATCAGACAACAGATATCCTTAATGATTTGGAACACCATCTGGAGCGACTGACTATGGACATCCCAGAGACTACCATAGACGACATTCCACTTTGTTTGCAGAGATATGTCATTAGGGTTCCTGGACTGTTAAGGAGATTCCTGAGCAGGGTGGCACGGACTGTAGCATATTATCATGATAATTACCACGGATAGTGGATGATCAACTGTATAGACTCATATCATTTTTTGTATCACTTTTTTCCCGATCGTAAGGCGTTTTGAACCTATGATTGAGGATGATGTACTATTTTTTGAAAAACTACTCTATGTTATGATATACTACTATTTTCAGCTACCTGTCCAACATGTTATCGATTGTTGATTTACTACTTTTATTATCGCAAATGTCTATTTATAACACTAGAAGCTATTGCATTTGCTAATGTGTTTAAATTTCTTGGAATGTGTTGATACTCAATATAATCAAATTCTCGTTCCAAGAGATGAAATTTCAAAAATAATCTTAACAACACTGGGTTTCTAATTGCATACACTCGATTTAATTGTAATACAAAGAGATCAGAATCTAACCTAACGATCAAACTCCAAATTCCAAATGAAATGGATTCAGACAATAACTCAATAAACGCGCTATATTCTGCAATATTGTTCGTCGTTTGACCGAGGCTTACCCCATGCATAGATATTAACTCGTCAGTGGGTGAATAAATAACTCAGGTTGCGAAGAAATGTTTCGTGTACTACGACAAGCGCCATCAGCAAAACCAATGTATGTTTGAAAAGATGCCGACATCTACAATATCAAGAGTAATCCAGATAAGCAGGAATAGTAGTAAAAGCACACTTAAGCTAGGCACACGTTTCTAATTTACAACACACCAGCTAGAAAATAACTAATATACAAGAAAAATCTCCACACAAGAATCAAGCGTAATATCTCTTTAGATAAAGCCCATTTCTGGGTTTTCCTAAAGAGACCCCGTCAAAATCAATCAATTCATAGATCCCTTTTGCAAGTTGTTCTTGACAATATAAGGAACATGCCACATGGGTTCTAATTTCCCAGCCCCTAGCTTATCGTTAGCTTGGTCATATACCAAAACTAGGTCTCCTTTCGAAAAAATATGAGGTGTAACACTTCTATCATACTGAGCATTCATTCGTTTCGCATGAGTCTTAGTAGCTAATGCAGCAGTGCGTCGATTCTCATCTAATTGAGACAAGTACAAAAAACATTTCTCCTCCTCAGAAGTGGCTGGTAGTAACTCTATGGTTAGTTGGAGTGATGGTATCTCGCATTCAATCGGTAATACCGCTTCTAAACCATAAACCAGTTGAAAAGGGGTAAAACCTGTTGATGTTTTTTCTAAGGTCCGATATGCCCAAAGTGTTGAAAAGAGCATGGTATGCCAATTTGATTTATGAATTACGATGATTCGTTTGATCATGGTGACTAAAAATTTATTAGCCTGCGGATAATATGGTGTAGAACTGTCATGGTGCAGGCCAAGTTGGTCAGTTAGCTCGGTCATCATGATGTTTCGAAAATGGATCCCATGGTCAGTAATTATCGCTTGGGGTACACCGAAACGAGCAATTACATGATTGAACACAAAATTAGTTGCAGTTTTTCCATCTGCCGCAAATGTAGGCGTCACCTCGGCCCACTTGGTAAAATAATCTACTGCGAGAATAATATACCCATGCCCCCCGGCCGAGTGAGGGTTACATGTAATGAAGTCAATGCCCCGTTTTGCAAAAGGACCGACAACAATTATAGGGTGAAGAGGAGTGGCTGGTGCACGCATATTTTGATTGAAGATTTGAAAATTATGGCATTTTCGGACCACATAAATACAATCTTTGAATAAGGACGACCAAAAATAACCAACACGCAATATCTTTTGGGCTGTGGCATACCCAAACATATGATTGCCACATGCTCCAGAGTGACAGTCATTTAAAAACTTTTCAGCTTCTTCACGAGTGAGACAATGTTTAAAAATAGAGTCCGCACCATGATGGTATAGTGTGTCACCAACAATATGATATTTTTGAGACTGGAAATGGATTTTACGTCATTGTGACCATGAAATTTCGGGCTGAAAAGATTGGGTCTGAAGATAAACAATGATATCTCCATACCAAGGATCAATGGTACTAATAAGAAATAAGGATTCGTCCACGATCAGTTGTTCCGCCACATTTTCTGTATCAGTAAGTGGGAAATCACACATAAGTTCAGCAAATATCAATGATTTCTTTGATTTGGACTTTTCAAATTCCAAGTCAAACTCCTGTAGGATAACAATCAATTTGGAGTATTTTCCCCCTAGAAATTGTTTGGTCAAGATATACATCATAGGGTTACAATCAGAAATCACTGTTGTTTTGCATAAAAGTATGTAATGACGAAAAAATTGGACAACTTGAATGGCTGCTGTTATCCATGTCAGCCCCCCATTAAAATTTTTGGCCATCCGCCCCTCCTGAACCTTTCAAATTTCTTATCGCGGCTTAAGAGATTCATTTTTTCTTACCTCTGCTCTAAAATGCACTAAAAGGCCAAGAAACTCACCCTTGAAAATATTTCAAGCTCGGTCCCTTTAGCCCTAGCCCCCCGGTCTTTTCCCTCATATAGCCTGAACGCTTAACCAAGAGCTGCTCTAAGGGGCGCTTACCCAATATATAAATCGGGCGCATTGAAGACCATAGATCTACGCAGATATGACGGCCCCTACTGTCCCATCACGTGCGCGGTCCCCACTCCATTTTCCCTCTCTAAACACCTGTTCGTCGTTCGATCAAAACACAAATCAATGGCACAAAATCTTATTTGCTATGGTGGCCCCCGCGCTCATTGCAAAACCCACCTAGTTTCCATTGCACTGCTTTTGAGTGGCAGGCGGTATTTCACAATTAGCAGTGATTCCATTCAGTGTCTGCCAAGTGTCTCCATGTACGATTCCAATACCACCCTCCATCGCACATTATCATTCGGTAAAATTCGCCCAGCGATATCCATGCTAGCCGTTCAATTTGAAGGTCCCCATCTGACGATTGTCACACTCGGGAGTTGCGTGAACGATAATCTAAGTGAACAGTGCTTTGGGCTCGCAGTCTATCGCCTCAAATGTTGTTTGAACCGTTGATCTCGTTTCAAGAATGAATGGTCCAGATCACCCGAGTGATCAGTTGTTGACTAGGTCTACCTACACGTCATCACCCCACGCGTCTATCGTGTTTTTCCTCCGCCATTCACATATTTCATTCATAAATCACATTTCAACGTTCTACATGGAGAGCTATCACCAGCCCATCCTCCATCGTTTCTCTGCATCTCTCCGCCACCCCGCATCGTTTCATCATTCCGCCAAGTCTACACCACAATTTCCATCAACCCCACCACGTTCACCATCCCCGTTTCTATTTTTCTCTAACGAGTTTGTGGTTTTGCAGGTTTGCCGCGGCAGAGAATTATCATGATTCAGCGCCTCCATTATAGAAGCCGAGAACGCATGAAAAGACCATGTTTCAGGAGCAAAATTTATGAAAAAAGATCCGGGAGCTGCTATGATATGACCGCCATTAAAGAAAGCAAGGATTTAAATCTATTAAACCCTCCAGGGTCATTCAAATGCACAGGTTGAGCAGATGAAGAATTAATGGCGCAGATAGATAATATCAGTGAAGGGCAGGGGATTAAAGAAATGCATTTAAAGACTTTGGGGCTTTTACATAACCTTTTGGAGGCAAAGTACCGGATTGAAGACCTTGCAGATCACTAGAAAGATCTTTTCACAGAAAACAATGCCCTCAAGGTTTATTTCAGCCGGATTTTCTTCAGGAAAGGACAGAATGTTCATGTGAATTTCTCTCTATACCGTGTTCCTGAAGATATTTTCTACCCAGTGCATTTATTTCTACCGGCAGCAGAGTACACACAGCTTAGCATGGTCATTCAGCAGTGTGGGCGCGAAGGTTTTCCACCATTTTGTTTAAATTAAGCCAATTAAATGAGCATCACCTACCCCATTTTCTGGACTTTTCAGCCTCTCCTATAAAACTCTAGAAGAAAGACATTGTAAGGGTTCCAGATTTTTATCAGAGAATTGTGCAGTGAAAGGCATTTTGGTATACATTGTGTATAAGCTCTTGTATGAAGGCTCAGAGCCCGTAGGGTCTCAGTGAGGAGGAGTTATATCTGCCTTAGAGGATTCTGGTCTTTGGTATTCCACAGTATGTAACTTTCTCTAATGTGTTTAATATAAAATTCCATTTCATCCCTCTTCTTGTGTCATGTTACTGGAATGCGAGTGGCTCACTGGTTTGGTAAGGATTCATCCTAGCTAATTCCCATACTTAAATCAGTTAAGCGCTTTAAATATGGCTCAGGCATGACATACTGTTCCATGTTCATTTCATCCATATTTCTGCTATATTAGTTGCTTTGGGAGGGTGCTTTTAAAATGCCATTGTCATGTATGGATTCTTAGATTGGTAAGCCCATGCATGGTTCTGTTGTGTATCTGGGTATCAGTCCAAAGTTAATTAATATCTTCTTATATTTCTTTCACCGCATACACTTTCTGATATTTGATTTCTGTGGCATATTATTTGAATCGGCCCTCTTTACAGTAAATTGTCTCTTAACTGTCTGATGCTTTTATGTTGGAGCTTTGCATCTTGTCTGTGCAACATTACTTTCCTTGTGGTAGTTTCTGTAAGTTCTGGTCCCATTAAAATTAATTTCCTTGTTCTACAAGAGATAGCAGGAGAGCCTTTGGATTGACACCCAAGTTATATTATACGCTACTTGCTATGATAAGATGTCCTAGGCACTGGTCTATGGCAATTCTAGGCTGTCTCTAGGGGCGACAATTTCTGTCGACAACATCTTTCTGGCGCCGTTGCCGGGGACAAATTTAAGAAAATCAGAATCCATGGGCCTCGAAAAATCATATTCACTCTCTAATCAGGTGAGCACAGAGAGTTGAAGAGTTGTATATCTCTCACCTTGGCGACTCCACTGTTGTTTATTTGATAAATCTATTTGTAGTCCTGGCTCCTTGTAAGCCATACCTGAGGTCAGATAAGTCTAAGCCAAAGACACCTTCTGTGCCTGACCCTGAAAATACATACATAGAAGTTGGAAAGAGAGGGGATCAGTCCGTGCTGAAATCCCTGGATGTTCTGTAGAAGATTATTCGTCCTCTTCTTCTCAAGAAATCCAAGTAGAAAATCCTGACCCCACTGTTGGAGATACAGAATATTTTTCAGATAGCCCACTTAGAGGAGGTGTTAGAATTGAAGATAGTTTTCACCCTACCCTTGAGGTTGAAGAAGTCAAGGAAGTCACCAAGGTAGCTGCTGTTAACCGTGACCTATTCCCATCCACACCTCAGGTTGCTGTTCAATATATTCCTATTGTTGTTCATACTCCACCTCCTCCTCTTCCTCCATTTGTACATGAAATTGCTGCACAACCTCCTCCTCCAATGGCTAATGTCCCAGCCTTTTTTTTGAATAAATATGCTCCCCTGGCATTACCCCAAGTGCTGAATGATATGCCATAGGATTATTTAAAGATCTTGCCCAGATTCACTGGGGAAAATGAAATTGATGCTTAGAAACATCTTGAGACCTTCTGCTCTTTTGCAGAAAACTTCAATGTAGAACACTTGGACGTAGTCTTAAGACTATTTGTGCAATCTCTGGATGGTGAAGCCAGAAAATGGTTCAAAACATTAGGAAACAGTTCCGTAACCACTTGGGACGACATGGAAAGTACCTTTCTCAGAAAATGGGGAGAAAAGAAAGATCATGGACAGTGTCTTACTGAGTTCAATACACTCAAGAAGAAACATAATGAAGGGGTGTCAGAGTTTATCAAGAGATTTAATAAGTTATATCTAAATCTCCCTGAAGATATGAAGCCTCACCAGAATGCTACCAAAGTTGTTTTCATAGCGGCCTTTGACTCAGATTTTGGTTTCTCTCTCAGGGAAAGGAAACCTGCCACTCTAGATGATGCTCAGTCAGATGCTCTCGAATTGGAGGCAAATTTTGCTTCCACTGGAAAATTAAAAGGGAGAGCTGAACATGATACTAGAAGAAGGGGGAAAGAGGAGGTATATACTTCAAATCAGGACAGAGACCCTGACAAGATGGAGGAAATAATCAAGATGATTAAAAAGCTGGTTAATGTTGAATTGGAGGCCAAGAATGCAGCCCCTAAGAATTTTCAGAATACTCCAAACAGAGGTTACAATCCTCAGTATAGAAGACCATCATTGCAAATATTGCCAAGGGAAGCAAAGGAGCAACCAGACCAAGTACCACACCCATTGTACCTGGAAGGCCCAGTAGATGACTCCACTGAAGATGCTGCCTATGAACTGCAAGATGCAAATCTCGCTTTCTCCAACAATGATGAAGTTGAATGCCCATTGCATGAAGAAGGAGAAGAGCTCAGAGACACAGAAGATGCAGAAATTGATCACTATTGCAAACAGTTTAATGATTTCATGAAAGCACATTTTAACGGAAGATATGATATCAGATCTTCCAGGAAAAGAACTCGAACTCAAGATCAGGAAGAAGAGCCTCTCTAGAAGGAAGCATCGGCTCAAAAGGAATCAACAGTGCAGAAAGTTACAGACAAAGGTAAGAGCCCTCTAAACCAACCTCTGCAGTCTAATGATCAAACTCCTTCTTCCTCAAAAGTAGTCACTCCTCCTAATGCTGAGTCTGTATCAAAAGAAGTTAAACCTTCAGCTGAAAATAAAGAGTCAAAAGAATTTGCAATAGAAAAGCCCACTCCTGCTTTCAATTTACAAAAAGAACTTGAGAAAGTCAAAATCCCAGTCCCCCTGACTGAACTGTTAAAACAACTTGTTTATCAATCTCAAGTCACTTCTTTATTGTTCCCTCCTGAAGCACCAATAATTCCAGATAGTCTTAATCTTCAATAAGAAAGACCCATGGTAGTTTTTGGCCCACATGTCGAGGAGATAGACCCCTCTACTCCTCCTTTCTATGTGTCACTAGTGATTCATGACCTGATGTTACACAATTGTATGTTAGATTCTGGGGCTTCCCATAATATTATGCCTCTGTCAGTCATGGAACAAATAGGACTACAGATCACACGCCCATATAAAGACCTCTATTCATTTTATTCCAAAAGAGTTAAATGCTTGGGGATGATTAAAGATTTAGTGGTCAATCTAGCCCAAATTCCAGCAAAAAGTGTAGTAATGGACATTGTGGTGGCTGATATCCTAGCTCACTTTGGCATGCTGTTGTCAAGGTCCTGGGGAACAAAGATTGGTGGGTAACTCAAGATGGATTTAACATATTCCACCATCCCTGTTTTTGGTGGCCAGGAGAGGAGGTTGTACAGAGAGACCAGATTTGTCAAGATGGTAACTAAGGCTGATGGCTCTATCAATTCCCCAGTCTATAGTAAGGAAAGAGATTTTTCATGCTTAATGTTAGAAGAAGATCAAAATTTTTCTCATGAACCTTCCTTCTACCAAATCAAGACTGAGCAGCCTTCAGAGAATCATGAAGCAGGAGTATGGACTTTACATTTTGATGGAGCAAACTCAAGAGAAGGTAATGGGGCTGAAGTATTATTAATATCCCCTACAGGAAAATGGATCCCACTGTCTTTTAAATTGGAATACGAAGCTACTAATAATGTGGCTGAATATGAAGCAATGTTGCTAGGATTGAAAACAACCAGGAGCATGGGTATACAAAGTTTAAAGGTTTTGGGAGATTCTGAGTTGGTGGTCAGACAAGTCAGAAATCAGTGTCAAACCAAACACCCTCGGCTGAGAGCTTATAGAAATGAAGTATGGGACATGGTGGAGAACTTCTTCTTGGCATTCAATATCCAGTTCATGCCCCGGGAACAGAATAGAATGGCAGATTCTCTTGCTGTAGCTGCCAGTACATTTCGTCCTCCTCAGAATCCTCTCCTGAGGTATGAAATCGAGGTACGTTATAGACCATCAATCCCAGATAATATCAAGAATTGGCAAGTATTTGAAGATGAGGAACAAATGAAGAGATTCCTGGAAACAGTGGGAGAATTATCTAATATGGAGATTGATGATTGTGAAGAAGATGAGGCTGAGAATGTTGCATAAAATAATTGGGAAATAAAATGGCAGGAAGTAAAGTGCTGCAGCTGAAAGGAAATGTCATCCCTAGAGGGTTGGTGCCTCTAGAAAGATTATTTGATAAAAATGATGTCCCAGCGCAGCCTAGTAAAGTGATAGAAGAAGATCAGGTAGAAGATCTAAACCTGGGTACTGATGCTGACCCTAAAATTGTAAAATTATCCAAGAAGGTCCCAGAGGAACATAAGGAAAAATACTTGAAATTATTTCAGTCCTACAAGGATGTATTTGCATGGTCCTATCAGGACCTTAAAACTTTTGATATTAGTATAATACAACATAAAATTCCTCTGAGGGAAGATGCAAAACCTTATAAGCAGAAGCTCAGACAGATAAATCCTCTGCTGCTTCCCTCCATTGAAAAAGAAATCAAGAAGCTGCTAAAGGCCAAGATAATCGTGCCATTAAGGTACTCAGAATGGGTTTCAAATTTGGTCCCTGTCAGAAAGAAAAATGGAGAAATAAGGCTATGTGTGGATTTCAGGAATTTAAACAGAGCATCTTTAAAAGACAATTATCCACTGCCCAAGATAGACCACATCCTGCAGAAAGTAGTGGGAGCCTCTAGAATCTCAATGATGGATGGTTTTTCTGGTTATAATCAGGTAGCTGTACTTCCAGAAGATCAAAAGAAGACTGCTTTCACTACACCATGGGGAACATTTATATATGCCAGGATGCCTTTTGGATTGATTAATGCAGGGGCTACTTTTCAGAGAGCGATGGACATTGCTTTCATTGGGGAGTAGGATAAATTTTTGGTGGTGTACCTTGATGATATTACAGTGTTTTCAAAAATTGATGCTGAACACATTGAGCATTTACGAAGAACTTTTGAAAAATGCAAAAGGTATGGCCTTTCTCTTAATCCACAAAAGTCTTTATTTGCGTTAGAGGAAGGCAAACTTTTGGGACATATTGTAACTAAATATGGGGTAAGGATAGATCCCAAAAGAGTAGAAGTCATAAATGGTATTCCCCTTCCCAGGAATAAGAAAGAAGTGCAAGTATTTTTAGGCCGAATAAATTTTCTGAGAAGATTCATCCCTAACTATGTTGAAATAGTTAGGCATCTAACTGATATGCTGAAAACGAATAATGAAGTAAAATGGTCTCAGGAATCTAGAAATGCATTCACTAGGATAAAACAGGCATTTGCTGAAGCCCCTGTGTTGGCTGGACCTGATTATACAAAACCATTTATGATCTTTTCATTTGCTTCACCCCATACATTAGCTGGAGTTTTGTTGTAGAAAAACGAAGAAGGATATGATCAGCCTATTTCCTTTTTCAGCCAAGTGCTTCATGATGTAGAACTGAAATACAATATATTAGAAAAGCAGGAATATGCCCTGGTGAAGTCCCTCAAAGCCTTTAGAACGTATGTTTTGCAGTCTCACATTACTGCATATGTCCCTACAGCAGCTGTCAAAGACATTCTCATTCAGGGAGATAGTGAAGGAAAAAGAGGGAGGTGGATTGCAAAGATACAGGAATATGATTTGGATGTCAGACCTACTAAGTTGATTAAAGGACAGGGGCTTGCTAAAATTTTATCTGAATCGAACTATCAAGCTCTATGCATAAATCTGTTCATGGTAGCAAATGAAGAGTCTGAAAAAGAAAAAGAGCAGCAAGGGCTGTAGATGGCTACTTAGAAAGTACACATGAAATTTCTCACCAGTCCTTGGTACAAAGAAATAGTAGAATATATTTTGACACTCAGCTGTCCTCCCAGCTGTGATAAAGAAAAATACAGAGCTTTAAGATTGAAATCACAGAAGTACATGGTCGCTAATGGGAAACTATATTGGAAAGATCCTTCTGGAGTCCTACTCTTATGCCTCATAGAGGATGAAGTAGAAAGTATAATGATGGAGTTTCATGAAGGAATCTGTGGAGGACACTACAGCTGGTGGGCTACAGCTCATAAAATCTTAAAGGCTGGTTTCTACTGGCCTAAATTATCTGGAGATGTTTTTGCTTGGGTTAGAGCATGTGATAAGTGTCAAAAATTTGCTGAAAGACAAAAGTTACGAGCTCTACCCTTGATTCCAGTTCATGTAAATGAACCCTTTCAGCAGTGGGGATTATATTTTATAGGAGAAATACATCCCCCATCAAGTGGCCAACATAAATGGATATTGACTGCCACAGATTATTTTACAAAATGGGTGGAAGCCATACTTGCAAGGAATGCTACTGACACTGTCATCATAAAGTTCATGGAGGAAAACATCATATCCAGGTTTGGCTGCCCTGCTAGAATAGTGACTGATAATGCACAAGCCTTCAAGTATGAAATTTTTTTAAATTTTTGCCAGCAGTATAATATTACATTGAAGCACTCCACAGCTTACTATCCACAGGGAAATGGCTTGGCAGAATCCTCCAACAAAACTTTAGTGAGGGCCTTGAAGAAAAATATTAATGAAAATCAGAAGAATTGGGATTCCCAATTGAAATTTGCTCTATGGGCTAATAGAATCACTAGCAAGAGAGCAACTGGGAAATCTCCATATGAATTGGTGTATGGACGAGCAACAGTGTTTCCTGTGCAGCTGGCCTTACCAGTGACATGTTCCATACAAGAAAGTCAGGAGGAACCTGATGATATGGTTAGGAGAATCAATCAATTAGTAGAATTAGAGGAAACACGAGGACAGGTAAATCAGAGGTTAATAGAATATCAGGAGAAAATGAAAAACGTCTTTGATCAGCATGCAAAAGACAGGAAATTGCAGGTTGGTGATCTGGTACTCAGATGGGATATCCGGAGGGCTGAAAAAGGAAAGCATGGGAAATTTGATCCCCTGTGGTTTGGTCCTTTCAAAATAGTGGAACAGAGAGGCAATAATACTTTTATGTTGGAAAACTTACAGGGCGATTTGCTTGACACCCCTATAAATGGCCAATTTCTTAAGCCATACTTCCAGTTTTGATTCAGGCTGGGAACGCCTGATGTATTATATTGTACAATAGTTTCCTTTTTGTTTTTGATTAAATAAGGCGTGTGCTAACATGTTATGAAGTAGAATGCAGAGAAACTGAATAGAAGAGCCATCTAAGAGAGTATCTGAAGGTCTGCGGAGTTCTCGACACGTTCAGGGATGAATGCACCATCCCCAGTTGGAGCCGATGTTATCCATGTCAGCCCCCCATTAAAATTTTTGGCCATCCGCCCCTCCTGAGCCTTTCAAATTTCCTATCGCGGCTTAAGAGATTCATTTTTGCTTACCTCTGCTCTAAAACGCACTAAAAGGCCGAGAAACTCACCCTTGAAAATATTTCAAGCTCGGTCCCTTTAGCCCTAGCCCCCCTGTCTTTTCCCTCATATAGCCTGAACGCTTAACCAAGAGCTGCTCTAAGGGGCACTTACTCAATATATAAATCGGGCGCATTGTAGACCATAGATCTACGTAGATATGACGGCCCCTACTGTCCCATCACGCGCGCGGTCCCCACTCCATTCGCCCGCTCTAAACACCTGTTCGTCGTTCGATCAAAACACAAATCAATGGCACAGAATCTTATTTGCTATGGTGGCCCCCGCGCTCATTGCAAAACCCACCTGGTTTCCATCGCACTACTTTTGAGCGGCAGGCGGTATTTCACAATTAGCAGTGATTCCATTTAGTGTTTGCCACGTGTCTCCATGTACGATTCCAATACCACCCTCCATCACACATTATCATTCAGTCAAAGTCGCCCAGCGATATCCATGCTAGCCGTTCGATTTGAAGGTCCCCATCTGACGATTGTCACACTCGGGAGTTGCGTGAATGATAATCTAAGTGAACAGTGCTCTAGGCCCGCTGTCTATCGCCTCAAATGTTGTTTGAACCGTTGATCTTGTTTCAAGAATGAATGGTCCAGATCACCCGCGTGATCAGTTGTTGACTAGGTCTACCTACACATCATCACCCCACGCGTCTATCGTGTTTTTCCTCCGCCATTCACATATTTCATTCATAAATCACATTTCAACGTTTTACATGGAGAGCCATCACCAGCTCATCCTCCATCGTTTCTCTGCATCTCTCCGCCACCCCGCATCGTTTCATCATTCCGCCAAGTCTGCACCATCATTTCCATCAACCCCAACATGTTCACCATCCCCGTTTCTAGTTTTCTCTAACGAGTTTGTGGTTTTGCAGGTTTTCCGCGGTAGAGAATTATCATTATTCAACACCTCCATTATAGAAGTCGAGAATGCATGACAGGACCATGTTTCAGGAGCAAAATTTATGAAAAAAGATCCGGGAGCTGCTATGATATGACCACCATTAAAGAAAGCAAGGATTTAAATCTATTAAACCCTCCAGGGTCATTCAAATGCACAAGTTGAGCAGATGAAGAATTAATGGCGCAGATAGATAATATCAGTGAAGGGCAGGGGATTAAAGAAATGCATTTAAATACTTTGGGGCTTTTACATAACCTTTTGGAGGCAAAGTACCGGATCGAAGACCCTGTAGATCACTAGAAAGATCTTTTCACAGAAAACAATGCCCTCAAGGTTTATTTCAGCCGTATTTTCTTCAGGAAAGGACAGAATGTTCACGCGAATTTCTCTCTATACCGTGTTCCTAAAGAGATTTTCTACCCAGTGCATTTATTTCTGCCAGCAGCAGAGTACACACAGCTTAGCATGGTCATTCAGTAGTGTGGGCGTGAAGGTTTTCCGCCATTTTGTTTAAATTAAGCCAATTAAATGAGCATCACCTACTCCATTTTCTAGAGTTTTCAGCCTCTCTTCTAAAACTCTAGAAGAAAGACATTGTAAGGGTTCCAGATTTTTATCAGAGAATTGTGCAGTGAAAGGCATTTTGGTATACATTTTGTATAAGCTCTTGTATGAAGGCTCAGAGCCCGTAGGGTCTCAGTGAGGAGGAGTTATATCTGCCTTAGAGGATTCTGGTCTTTGGTATTCCACAGTATGTAACTTCCTCTAATGTGTTTAATATAAAATTCCATTTCATCCCTCTTCTTGTGTCATGTTACTGGAATGCGAGTGGCTCACTGGTTTGGTAAGGATTCATCCTAGCTGATGCCCATACTTAAATCAGTCAAGCGCTTTAAATATGGCTCAGGCATGACATACTATTCCATGTTCATTTCATCCATATTTCTGCTATATTAGTTGCTTTGGGAGGGTGCTTTTAAAACGCCATTGTCATGTATGGATTCTTAGATTGGTAAGCCCATGCATGGTTCTGTTGTGTATCTAGGTATTAGTCCAAAGTTAATTAATATCTTCTTATATTTCTTTCACCGCATACACTTTCTGAGATTTTATTTATGTGGCATATTATTTGAATCGGCCCTCTTTACAGTAAATTTTCTCTTAACTGTCTGATGCTTTTGTGTTGGAGCTTTGCATCTTGTCTATGCAACATTACTTTCCTTGTGGCAGTTTCTGTAAGTTCTGGTCCCATTAAAATTAATTTCCTTGTTCTACAAGAGATAGCAGGAGAGCCTTTTGGATTGACACCCAAGTTATATTATGTGCTCCTTGCTATGATAATATGTCCTAGGCACTGGTCTATGGCAACTCTAGGCTTGATCTCTAAATCATATTCAGGAATAAAAGCTATCCACTTACCTCTCTTACCATCTAGGTCCTGTGTTAGAATGTCTTTCACAACTGAATTTGTGACAAAGGCAATGATGTGTGAGTGAAGGATGTATACTCTGAAGTCTTTTAAAGCCTTAACCAAAGAAAAGGCTTGCTTTTCCATAATGTTATACTTCAAAGGGGAATCCCTTAATGCCTTGCTAAAGAATGCAATAGGCTGCTCTTGTCCTTGTGGATTTTTTTGTAAAAGGACAGTAGCTATTGTATGTTCTGATGCAAATGAAAAAATATAAATTTTTTTTGAAAAATCAGGACTGATTAGAACCGGTGTTTTGGTTAATGCTTGTTTCACCAGCTCAAAGGACTTCTTTGCTTCCAAGGTCCATTTTACCCCTTGCTCTTTCTTCAACATGTTTGTTATATTCCTAAGGAGCTCAGCTAAGTTGGGTATGAACCTTCTGAAGAAATTGATATTTCCAATGAAATATTGTAATTCCTTGATGTTTCGAGGATGAGAGATTTGCAATATGGCCTCAATCCTTTTTGGATCTATCTCTATACCCTCTTCTGAAATAATGTGCCCAAGGAGTTTACCTTCTTGAAGCCTAAATAGTGTTTTCTTAGGGTTTAAAGATATCCCAAACTTTCTGCATTTCTTGAAAATTTTTCTCAAATGTTATAAGTACTCTTCATCTGTCTTTGAAAACAAAATGACATCATCAAGGTAAATAATGATGAAGTAGCCTAATTCTTCCGAGAATTCTATGTCCATGGCTCTCTAAAAAGTTGCTCCAGCATTCATTAGACCAAAGGGCATTTTCACATACATGAAAGTGCCCCATGGTGTAGTAAAAGCTATCTTTAATTGATCATTAGGGTGGACTAAAATCTGATTGTACCCTGAATAGCCATCAAGCAAAGAAATTATTTTTGAACCAACCACCCTTTGTAATATGTGGTCCATCTTGGACAAAGGGTAGTTGTCCTTGAGTGAAGATTTGTTTAAGTCTCTAAAGTCTATACAAAGCCTAATCTCTCTCGTTTTCTTCCTAACTGACACCAGATTAGACACCCACTCAGAATATCTAATAGGGACAATAATACCAGCCTCATACATTTTCTTAATATTTTTCTCAACCAAAGGTAACTGAACAGGGTTTATTCTGCGCAGCTTCTGTTTGAATGGCTTTTGGTTTTCCTTGAGAGGGATTTTGTGCTGAATTATTTCAGTGTCATAGGATTTCAGATCCTCGTAACTCCACGCAAAAACATCAAAAAAATCTTTAAACAACTCTATGTATTTGAGTTTAATGTGAGCTGGTAAAGTCTTAGACAGCTCAACCATTTTCGGTTTAAGTTCACTGCCTATATTACACTCTTCCACATCAGTCTCTACAGGCTCCAATTTTGGCTTCTTAGCCACATCGTTAAAATCGAACAACTCTTCTAAAGGAGATAGACTCTTCGGCAAACTTTCATCATTTGACTGCAAAGTTTCTAAGTCCTCTGTTTCTATCCCTGCAATAATTTCTGTTTTGTTTTCAAGTTTTCTTGACAACAGATTCACATCGGCAAGCTCAGGAGACGATTCTTCTTCACCAAGAAAATTTTCTTCACTAGGGAAGTCTGTTTCATAATTTGAATCCAAACTGTGAAGTTCAAATTCATTTCTGAACTACATGAAGTCTTCTATTTGTTTGTCTCTGTCGAAAACTTGCCAATATATGTTGTTATCAGGAACAGCCGGTTTGAATTTAACCTGAGTTGAACATTCCTTGGTTTCATATGGCGTTAAACATGTTCTAGCTGCAAAAGCTAAGCTGTGGGCCATGATATTTTTTCTTCTCGGGACAAAAATCAAATGGGAATCCTCAAAATTTTTAAGTAAATCCACGACATTGTTTCGATAGGCCCTAAGTCTAGGGTGGTTAGCATTGTATTCCCCATTGACCTGTCTAATGATTATTTCTGAATCCCCATGCACTCTAATTCTTTTGGATCCTAATTTTTTCAACAGATGCAAGCCTAAAAGAAGGGATTCATACTCCGCTGTGTTATTCGAACACTGAAAGTTTTATCTACAGGAAAGGCTTTCTGCGTGGTTTTTTTCAGTGTTTCGTATTCAGACACCTGCACCAGTGTTGCTCCTAGTGGGGGACCCATCAAAGTACGTGCTCCACAAAGGACTAGTTTTGGGTTCTTTCGTTTGATTACTGTCCTCTTCAACAAGTGTGATTTCGGATGTTTCATGAAGATCAACACTTGGTTGAAACTGTTTTATTTCCTCAGGTTTTTCGTTTAGTTGAGGAACTTTTTCTTGACTCTCAAGGCTAAAAGCCAATGGACTAATGATTTGTAGCTCAAGACTCGCATTTGGTTTGTTGTAGCTTACAGGTTCGACAAACTGTTTTGACAGTTCTGTGGTGCTTACCTCCTCCTCTCTATCAGCCATTAACTCTGTTAAAGTGACTTGTTCACTAAACGATTCATCGTTAAACAAAATAAAAGAATCAAGGCCTGTATTTACAGAATACAAAGGAGATTTTTGATGTCTGTCTTGACTAATGACCATGTATTGCATATGGGACTCCCTATATAGTCTTCTTGTCTGATTGAAAACACGGATGGTCGTGTAGGTCATGTCCATCTACATAGTTCCTTGTAACTTAGCCCCCCAAGACCTCGATAACAACATTCCATACTTTGGGGGCACATCAGCCACAACTATATCTATGACCAAACATTTGGCTGGAATCTCTTCTAAGCTAACATAGAGGTCTTTAATTAAACCCAAACATTTTTCTGTGCTCGAGTCAAAGGAGTAAAGGTCTTTATAAGGTCTGGTGATTTCTAGACCCAGGCTCTCCATTACAGCTTTTGGCATTAAATTGTGAGAGGCTCCTGATTCATGCATAGCATTATGCAAAATATTGTGTTGAACGTTTAAACTTACATAAAAGGGAGGAACTGGTCCCTCTTGATATCTACCTTCAATCTTTGGACCAAAAATAAGCTCTACCTGGTCATCATTAAGATTGACTGTGTCATTATTATCCTTTATGTTTAAAGCCTTCAAAATTTGGGTTCTATATACATTTTGGGCAGCTAGTTCAGAGAGAGGAACAAAGATTTTAATTTTGGAAATTTCCTGCTCTAAACTGAAAGGAATTTGACTCTTTGAAATGCTTGTCTCAGCCTTACTCGCTGCCACTCTGTCAGCAAAGTCTATTTGCTGATTTGTTCTATTTACATTTGAAAAAATCATTTTAACAAGAGTACTAGCTGAAGTGTTAGTACTGCTAAGGTCTGCACTCTGTTTTACATTGTTTTCAGTGCTTTTCTCTTTACCTTTATTAGAATTTGTAGCCACTGTTTTGTCATTTTGTTTTACAATTTTTGGTTTGTTTACAGTGTTGTTTTGTGAAGATTTGTCAAAGGTTTTATTGTTGGGAGTTTGTTGATTGGTTTTACTTCTAAGTTCATATTCCCTTTGAGATTCAATGATGACATTCTCCATGTCTTGATAATAACTTTCATCATTATCTCCTTTGTCATCATAAGGTGTGTATAGACCTTGTTTTCTATCATAATGAACTTCAAAGTCATCATTATCTACTCCCAGCATGTTGATATCATCTTCCTCTATTTTCTCATTTGTGTCTTCAACCTCACTTACATAATTTTGATGAAAGGGAGGAGTGATCTGTTGATCATCTTCCCTAGGTATGTTTGGAGGTTGGTTTCTTCTAAAATTTTGATTCTGGCTTTGATTTCTATTTTGAGGAGCAGTTTGGTTTTGACTTGCTTGTGCTCTCTCAAGGATGCTCATTTTCTTCATCATCTCCTCCATCATTCTTTCCATCTTTGAGCTGGAAGTAGAAGGTGTGGACTCTTCTCGAAAGGATACTCTCTTCTCATTCTTCATTCTTTCTCTTTTCTCCATTAAGTTAACTTCCACAACAAGAGCCCCTTTTTGTATATCTTCAAGGGTTAGAGGATCTCTTTCTCTTAGATGATAGGCCATTTCAGAGTCAAACCCTTTAGGAAACTTGTTTAACGCTGAGCCTTGTGGAGGTTTTAAATCTAGGGGAAGGGCATTATACACACTATTAAATCTAGTGCAGTAAGCTTGTACACTTTCCCCAGTGTTTCTGTGGAGATTTTTGTAATCGGAAAGGATTTGAAGAAAATTTTTCCTTACTTCCCATTTGTTTAGGAATGTTTGATGGAAGGCTTGGAGATCATTTATACTATGGGGGGTTAAGCCTTTAAACCATTTTCGTACTTCTCCCCCAAACTCTGAGCAAATAGTCTAAGTTTGACAGAATCATCATCAATTTCATTTCTGTCAAAGTAGTCATTCATTTTATCGACATGTTGTGATGCAATTGTAGTATTACTGGCATCATACAATGGTATTTTGGACTGATAGTCCTATGGTAGATTGACTAAGGGAACAGGAAGGACTAAGGGAGCCATGTTGCCATGATATGTGGACGGGGTGGATTTACAAGAGGTGGATTAACAAGAGGGAAAGTGGGCTAGAGTGGAGTGGTTTGGATAGTGGATGTTTGGTGAATAGATGTGGATGGAAAAACAGTATATTTCTGAGCTGATCTTGGATGAGAGACACCTAAATTGTGAAGGAAGTGTAAATCAGGTGGTGTTGTTTCTCTACTACCAGGATGTTCACTTGTTTTCGGGGATGAAAGTGAAGACTCATAATCTACCTGAATTATATCATCAAGCGACCTAGTTCTAAATGGATTTCTTAAGTCAACTTGAGATTGGTGTAGAGTTGAAAGGTTTTCAGGAACTGAATTAGCTCTCAAGGGTGATCTGAAAATAGTTGAAAATTTTATTTTAGGAGACTTCCTAAGGATACTTTCTGAGTTATCAACTATCTCAAGTGGGTTTGGGTCAGGGTAGGCTCTAGTATGAATTTTCCTAGGAGCCACTATGATGTGTTTTTCAGACCCAACTAAACAAGAACAATTTTAACCAGATATGACAATATTTAAAAGGTTGAATAATCTTTAAACAAGAAAAAATTTAATCCTAAAAACCTCTAACTGAGTTTAAATGATGTTATAATGATAAGAGTTCTTCCCAGTGGACTCTTATGGTTTGTTCAGGATTTGTGAGTCACCAAGTGGAAGTTTTTAGCTCTTTTGGAGGTAAAAGGTTTTATGGTCCACCACCATGTTTATTTAATACCAATTTGAAATATTTTTATGGGTTTTTCTGAGTTATTTTTCAGTCCCAGTGGTTCTTAAGAGTGTCCTAAATCTGTTTCAAAACTTAGCTATGGTTATGAGACAAAGAAAGTCTACTCTTATGGCTAAGCCAACTGATCTTTCAAGGTTAGATAAAATCTTATGAGAATCCCAAGATTTGCCTATTTTGTCACTGATTCAAACAAGTTTCATCATGATTACCATTTACTTGGTAGTGCTTGAAAGGGCTGCTTTTACTCACTGCACCATGTTCTTGAATCAAGGATTTTTGAGGTCTCAAACGTACCTAGGCGAAGAAACACTCAAAGATCCCCAGTGGAGTCGCCAGAAGATGTTAAGCTGCTGGTGGCTCAACTGGTTAATATGCCAAATGTTTAGTGACTAAAGGGGTTTCTGAGATATCTAAAGTATTCAACAAGAAAATAACTCAAATTCCCTAGTGTGGTCGCCAAAAGATGTTAGCTACCTATAATTAGCAAGATTGACAAAGTCCAACTATAGGGAGAACATTATTTCAACCACTTTGGGATTCTAGGATCTAGCCCTCCTGAATCTGGAGAGGGATCTCTCTAATAAGTGCAAAGATGGATTTATCTTTAAGGTTTTTGGGTAATGATATTAGGCTAGTTATGAAGTCCGAGGGTTTTTGTTTGTTTTGGATGGTTGAGCATGATTATTATTTGAGTGGAAAGTTCTAAATGGAAGGAGTTTCAAAGGTGTGAAGCTGCAAGCAATCAGAACAAGCTTTGGCTAAAAAGATAGGTATAACGTTGGTTTTTAGTCCATTGGGCTATGGAGTCATAGTAGGGTTTAATTGAAACAACAAGGTTCAAGAGTGGTCCATGGGGCAAGTCATCTATGTCTAATGATCTCTTTTAAAGTTGATTTATGGAATGAAATGATACAACAAGAAGGGGAATTTAAACATATGAAGAACAAAGAGCAGCCTAAGATCAGGTAAGTACTTTTAAACTATCTTGCTTTCGGCATACACTTAAGAGAGACGTAAAAGTAATCTAAGATCTGGTAAGTACTTCGAAACTAGCCATCTTTTGATGCACTTTCAATAGAAAAACATTTTAAACACAAAGGGAAAATTTAAAAGCAACTATTGGAGAAGAAACTAGAGGACAGGGCTCACCATAAACTTCCCTAGCTCTGCTTTACTTTCTATACTTTCAAGACCAACACATAAGATAACAAAGAATGGTCTAAGATCAGGTAAGGACTTTTAACCTAGCCTGCTTTCAACGCACTCTTAGTGAAACTTTCAGCTAGTTTTTGGCGATAAAACTAAAGGACAGGGCTCACCATTACTTCCTTAGTTCATCTCTACTTAACATAAACTAAAAATAGCATCCAAGAACAACATTTAGCTAAGACAATAAGACGAGGGAACGCCAGCATTCCTAACTGCTTAAATTGAATTAAATCATTCCTAAACAACACAATTTGGAAGAAAACATGTAGATAAAGCTTATCATTCAGAGAAGGGTACTGATATATAGTAAATCCTAACTCTATGCTTGTTGTTCTTTATCAAAGAAGATGGAAAAAGTGAAAACAGAAATAAAATAACAATCTACAATAAGAAATAACATCACCGTCGACATAGACCAAGATCCCATAAATTAGCTTGTATTGATGCTTCAAACCAGTTACAGCTTTAAGTCCAGTGTTTCAGTTCAGCAATCATCTTCACTTCTCAGCCTAACTTATTTGATCACAAACAGAGCTTCAAGAGCCCATGAACACTATTTACAAGTAGAAGTTTCAAGCTCAAGTATATTTCAAAGTTCTGCAACCAACATTTTCTCATCTTCTACAGGAGTATTTATAGAAGAAATGAGGAGGTGGGATCTGATAAAAGATCTCCTGGGTTAATTAATACAGACTTTAATACTTCTTGACTTTTGATGGGCTCGATGGAGAAGTTTATAGATGTTCTGTCTGTATTAATTGTTTTACATTTAAGAATTAAGCTCAGTGAGAGCTTTTGTTGACTTTAAGGCTCAGTTTCATGTTGTAATAACTATGCTGATATTTTTGCATTAAGTTCCTTTGGAAGAATTAATTATTCAGCTGCGTTTGAAGCAAATATCTTATTTTCTGATCATACTTCAGCCTTTGTTGAATGATTTGAGGCTACAGGTGGCTTTGGGTAGCTAAGAGGAATCAATTTGCCTTTGATGTGGCGGTGGAGGCTCTTTTTGACTGATAAATCTTTTGATTTGTCTTTAATTGCGTTTCAATTTGGAGGATTAGGCTTTTGATTTTCAATCTTAGCCGTAATCCCCCAAAACTGTGAAAATAGTCTTCAATCCTCTATTTTGCTATGTTTAATTCTTCAACACTGATACTCTTTTTAATTTTATTGCCTGTGTCTTGTTGATGTGCAGGTTCTGCAAAGGGCCTATATGGCATCAATGCCCATGAAGCATTGACGAAACGTGAAGTTTGAACCCTGTAGATGGCTTCTCTTTTATGAAAAAAGGCGTGAGGATCGTCATCTCGACCTTCATTTTCTTTTAATATATATATATATTTTAAAAACCTTTGAAACCTGCAAATAACAACAAAAGTTAATAAATCATGCATTTATGAGGTAAACCTGCTTAGGAGGTTGTGGTTAGGAGCATGGCCATTGGATGGCAGCATCCAACGGTGGAGATCGTGCGTAGAAGTCAAAAGGAGAGCGGTGGGAGATTTTAAGTCAGAACCATTGATCTATGATTGACCAAGAAGATCAATGGTCGAGATTAGCAGTGAATTAATAATGCGAAGGGGTCACCTTATTTGCAAAAATAGAGGAAAATGCGAAGAAATAAGGTTAAAAAAACTTTGGCAGAAGAAAACGCAAAGGAAAGAAGATTGGGGTTGACAGATAATCGTGGGTCGTCAGATGAAAACAACCCATGAGATCAACGATGGAGATCGCATGTTGAAAACCTTTGGTAGAGGCGGAGGGCGATAGTATAAACGAGAATGATCTGGGACCGTTGACCTACAGAGATCAACAGTCGAGGTGGAATGTGATATGATATAGTGCAAAAGGGGATAGGTGGTTTCAGGAAGGAAAACCATGGGTTTCGCGTGATAAAAGGATGGGTAGGCGGTATTTCCTTTTCGAACGCGATATGCATTAGGAGGTGACACGTGTCTTTTGAAAACAACCTATGTCGCGTAATTTTTGGAAATTAACCTCCGCGCTGAAAGTTATGCGAAAATGCGCTTGAACCGTTAGATCGGGGGTCTCAAATCTGACGGCGAAGAGCGAGCGCGAAATTGGAAAGATGCGCGGGCAAAAGTGGGAAGGGTAGTGTTATTATGGACCATCCGATCAAGGGATTGATGGTGGAGATTAGATATGGAGGGAGGCAGGACCCACAGGGGTCGGGCCTACCAGGGTTAATACGAGTCGTTGGATGTGAGGATCAACGGTGGATATTTCATCTGGGGATTAAATAGAGATAATACAAAGGCGGAGAATGGGTTAATGAGGACCATTGATCTGCAGAGATCAACGGCCGGGCTTTGGCCAAAAACATTGTGAAGCGGGGCGCAAAAATTTTAACCAAAGTTGGGAGATGAAACCTGGACCGTCCGATCTAGACACGTGGACGGTCCAGATGCAATCGAAGGCATGCGATCGGCGGGGAAGAAATTTTGAATGGCGCCGATGCGATTTAGCGCTATCCGTCAATCTAAGGATCAGATCAACGATGGGAAGTGAATCAGAGGGGTTCAAAAGGTGGAGGAAGGGTTTATGATCGGAGCAAATGAGGGTCGTCGGATCTGGGAAGGCGGGGAGGAGATCAACGGCCCACGATTGATCGGGAGATCTCCAATCGGGGAGAGGTAAAAATAACATGGAATACGCCCTTTGAATTTTTTGCCGATGCGATACTGCGCGGCCCGTTGATCATTTCAGATCAACGGTGGATATTGTTTTAAATCATGCACCGGCAGAAACCCTTTAATAATTATGAAAACCAAAATTTTATGAAATGCAAAGGTTTTATGGCTCGGGGCAGGTTATATATATGTAGATTGGTGCCCGGTTGCGGGGCCTATGGTTTATATGAAATGCGATAGGCCCAGGGCTTATACATAGAAAGGGCCAATCGGGATCGGGCCTTCGGGCTCGGGCTTTTCAATCTACCCATTTAAAATCTCCGATGCGATTAGCGCTTTGGGACTTTAACTCTTGATCCCGTGCGTAGATTTATATGGAGAAAAGCGGAGGGCAGGAGTTTATGCAAATGGAGCTTAATCGCATCGAAACTTTGATGTGGGGCTTTTCAATCTACCCATTTATATTAAAAAAACATTACTCCGGTTGGTTTAGACCAAAACTTAGGTAAGTGGGTTTATTGAATTTACAAAGAGAAATATGCATCAGAGATGGGTTTTAAACAATTCTTAGCGCCGAATTCAGGCTATGTGGTTATATGAAATAATAATAAGATCGGGGGTTTATAGACAAAGGGCTTAATCACATCTGAGGTTTTAACATGGAAAATAGACTTGCGCACTCTAATTTCTCCGATGCGATAAGTGCCAAAAGGGTCTAGCGCTTGGTCATAGCGTGGGGGCACATGTGGGGAAGTGGTTTAGGTTTATCCCAAAGGGGCTTAAGCCTGCAGTTCAAAAACGTATTTTTTTATGAGATTTTTCACAGTATTTGATGGATTTGAGGGTTTTGGAAAAGTTTAACAGTGATTTTTAAACTTTGTAAAGAGGATCTTATGAAGGGGAAATGGAGAAAAATGGAAAAATAGAGGAATTCCATGGGGAATAAAATGGGTAAAAATGAAGGTTAGTTTGAAGTGAAGGAAGGGGAAAAATGGTGATTTTGCAGCAGTCTTTTCTCATGAAATCAACAGAATTCCAGAGTTTAAAAATTGAAATAGCAGTGAAGGTTTAAACAAAGGGCATGATGTCTTCAAGAGTCTTCAAGAGATAACATTTTTAGCAATAAAATTGTTTCTTGAAGGCTCCAAAATCTTTTTGCCACCTTTTGATATAACAAATTTTATAGGTGGCCAACAACAAGAACGTCAGATTCTTTGAACATGAGATCATCGGTATCGTAACTTCAATCACACCTTCTCTAATAACTTTCCCCAACCCCCCTATCGATCAATC
Source organism: Pinus albicaulis (assembly GCA_034641835.2). Taxonomy (NCBI): domain Eukaryota; kingdom Viridiplantae; phylum Streptophyta; class Pinopsida; order Pinales; family Pinaceae; genus Pinus; species Pinus albicaulis. The sequence continues at coordinate 876,091,364 of CM076579.1, forward strand.
AGTTCCTGCGACTAGAGAGCCCGACACCTAATGAATGGTAAGCGTCTATACGACGGTAATATTAGTGCTATGCATACCAATGGTTGGAACTTGGAAGTATGGGGAGCTACTTCCATTGAAAATATGTACAAGTTGGAGTACATTAACAATGCAACACGATGTTCCAAGAGGATGCTCGAATAATTGTATCTCAAAAGGAGTCACCTCAGTACTTGGAGATAATGTTCAATGATATCGAGGGGGCGTTTCCCAAGGAATTGTTTGACAAATATCTTGATGTCATCTTCATCAGCAATAACAGGCTTCATCTTGGAATCCCTTCTAATATTTTAAATTCTCTTGTTTCTATTATTGCTTTCGCAAACAATAATCTCAGAGAATACCTTCCTCCTAGTCTGGGAAACATGTCTACCACTCTGAATGAAATCATATTCTTGAATAATAATCTATCACGCTTTCTGCCATTCGACATTACGCTGCTAATAAAACCTGACTCTTCTCTGTATCTCTCTTTACTATATCATTCCATCTCTTTACTATGCCATTCCATCTCTTGAGAGTCTTCATTCGTCTCTTGCTTGTATTTTAGGTATTGTCTTGTCTTTCCGCCGAAAAGTATTTTTGGGTCTAGGTTAAAACTATTATCAGGCTGCTTCCCATATAACATTATGCTACTCAAAAACTTGACTCCACTCTATATCTTTCTTTACTGCACCATTTCATCTATGGCGAGTTCGCCTCAGGTAAAAGTATTTTTTGGTTTAGGTTAAACACCGAAATATACTTAGGTACATTTATGGTTTTTTTTCATATTTGATTTTTTTAAATATACTTATGGGTATTTATGTTTTTTTTCATATTTAATAGTATGGGATTTGTTGCACCTCGAGAAACAATTCCTTGCTGTGTAAAGGAATTTGTGCTCAAGACATAATCTGATTCTGTCAAAAATGAATTTATATATATGTCTCTGTCTTATAAACCCACAAAAATTGATTATGTAAGCTTTAAATATCAAAACCATGGATGTTCTGGAATGCTATATTCCATTTATGTTGAAATGGATGAAAGGAAGAAAAAGAGAAGAATATTTTAATCTGATATGCTGCTTCTAACAGAATCTATCATTTTAAAACCCTGAAGAATTAAGTAGAGAAAAAGTTAAAACAGAGGAGTGCACATTAAGGTGTGTTTAACTCTTAAATACATATGTATAAAGAGACCCGTTGCTCTTACTCTATTTTAATCATAGATGAGAAAACATTTTGTAAACTCGAAAAACTTTTCAGCACAAACAGGATGATAGGAACTTGCATACTCATTCATTGATTTTTCATTCTCCAGTACAAAAATCTGGCTTCTTGGTTCAAAAACTCTGAACCACCCTTCTCCCCTGATCTCTGCTTTTATATCTGCTATTTCTTCTAACTAACTGTTATGATCAGTTTTAAAACTGATTCTTGGAAACTTTGGAACTAATTAAAATTACAAAATGTTTGTTTTAATATTATATATATAATATATAATATAAAACCCAAATAGACTCGAAAGTCTAAAAGGATGAATGGTGCATTATGGGTCCCATCACTCATATGTATTAATCGACAAAAGCCATGGTTTTTGAAAACTAATAACCACCTACGAGGGTGCTGATGGCAGTTTCTTGAGAAATGGATTGGTGATGCCGTAATACATCATGGCCGTCGATTTTGTAAATAGAGGTTTAAATCAAACCATCTGCGAGGGTACCATCTCTCATAAACTTCATTTAATTTATCCCCCGCAAACTGTTGGATCTGAGCTAATTATTCTTCCTCATCTTCCGATGACTAAGTTTTTACTAGAATCTTCAAAGGAATTAGATTTTTCTTCGTCAACAATACAGGAACCTTTTGAAACTTTTTGGAAATCCTTATTTGCCTCTAAACTTACATTCTCTTGTAAAGAAATTCCAATGTTTCCTTCACAAGCCCTCTTATCTTTGACAAAACTTGGACTTTCTGTATTGCAGGAAAAATTTCTACAAGCCCGTGCATTATCTTCGATTTCTTGTGCATAGAGAAACATTAGCTTCAGAGTGCTAGGATTTCTCTCCCTGAGATAAAAAGCTAAGGCGATAGAAAGAGCTTTCAAATAATAGACCATAGCTGCTGCTTCTGGAGGTCTAATTTCTTCTGGCATGCTGAAAGAAATTTTTTGAAACCTCCTATTAAACTCAGAAATCGATTCATTACTTTGCCTTCTGATAGAATATAATTCCAAAAGGTGCTCTTCATATGACTTACTCTCGCCCCAATATGTAAGGAATACATCTTGAAGATCTTGCCAGGAATTAATTGAACCTGCTTCCAAACACTGGAACCATTGCTGAGCATCCTGCTTTAAAGAATGGAAAAACATCGTTAAAGCTATGTCTTCATAAATGATTTGAAATTTGTCTAGGAAGTATTCAAATTTCAAGATATGTGATTTAGCTGAAAGGTCCTTCTCCTTCCCGGAGAAACTTGGCAAGGACTTGAATCCTTTTGAAGGATATTGATGGAGAATAGTGGGCAGCTTCAGGGGTTTGAAAATTTCTCTGTTTTTGAACTGAAAAATAGTCAATTTCTTATGAGGCAAAACATTATCATTCAAAGATGATGAATCATCACCTTTATGCCCAGACTGTGATTGATTATCTTTCGGGACTATAATACAACAATCATCCCTCCTTTCATGTTTGGGAGATACACTTGTGTCAAGATTTATAATACAAGCAGAAGCAAAATCAACTTTTTCCAATAATGAATTTACATTTTGGGCCTTATAATCTTCTGAGAAAATAAATCAGGAAATAATCCTTTTAAGATAAAAGGGAAAATAAACCACTAAACTGACAGTAAAAAATAGAACCTCCTTTAAAAAACGGAAATTCTGATAAAAATGTTTTTTCTATGATACTTTCTCATCTTCTTGTTAGAAAAATTCTTCATCTAACGAAACTTTCATCAGTGGAGTCGCCAGGTGAATAATAAACAACCAATCTTCAAATCGGAATCTTGTTCACCATCAAAAAGAAAGGATTATGAAAGCTTCTACTGCAAGGTATTTGACCTCGCATTTGGTTTTTTGAAAATGAGAATTCTGTAAATAGTAAACATAGCCAAAAACTTCCTCCTCACTGAACAACCAGAGGAAGTAGAAAGAAAACCCAGGGAAATGAAATTCGCTTCTTCGATCCCCGGCAACGGCGCCAATTAATGTTGTACCTCGAGAAACAATTCCTTGCTTTGTAAAGGAATCTGTGCTCAAGACATAATCTGATTATGTCACAAATGAATTTATATATATGTCTCTGTCTTATAAACCCACAAACATTGATTATGTAAGCTTTAAATATCAAAACCATGGATGTTCTGGAATGCTATATTCCATTTACGCTGAAATGGATGAAAGGAAGAAAAAGAGAAGAAGATTTTAATCTGATATGCTGCTTCTAACAAAATCTATCATTTTAAAACCCTGAAGAATTAAGTAGAGACAAAGTTAAAACAGAGGAGCGCACATTAAGGTGTGTTTAACTCTTAAATACATATGTATAAAGAGACCCGCTACTCTTACTCTATTTTAATCACAGATGAGAAAACATTGTGTAAACTGGAAAAACTTTTCAGCACAAACAGGGTGATAGGAACTTGCATACTCATTCCTTGATTTTTCATTCTCCAGTACAAAAATCTGGCTTCCTGGTTCAAAAACTCCGAACCACCCTTCTCCCCTGATCTCTGCTTTTATATCTGCTATTTCTTCTAACTAATTGTTATGATCAGTTTTAACACTGATTCTTGGAAACTTTGGAACTAATTAAAATTACAAAATGTTTGTTTTAATATTATATATATAATATATAATATAAAACCCAAATAGACTCGAAATTCTAAAAATATGAATGGTGCATTGTGGGTCCCATCACTCATACGTATTAATCGATAAAAGCCATGGTTTTTGAAAAACAATAACCACCTACGAGGGTGCTGATGGCGGTTTCTTGAGAAATGGATCGGTGATGCCGTAATACATCATGGTCGTCGATTTTGTAAATAGCAGTTTAAATCAAACCATCTACGTGGGTACCATCTCTCATAAACTTTTTTTAATATAAAACCCAAATAGACTCGAAAGTCTAAAAGGATGAATGGTGCATTGTGGGTCCCATCACTCATATGTATTAATCGACAAAAGCCATGGTTTTTGAAAACCAATAACCACCTACGAGGGTGCTGATGGCGGTTTCTTGAGAAATGGATCGGTGATGCCGTAATACATCATGGCCGTCGATTTTCTAAATAGTGGTTTAAATCAAACCATCTGCGGGGGTACCATCTCTCATAAACTTCGTTTAATTTATCTCCCACAAACCGTTGGATCTGAGCTAATTCTTCTTCCTCATCTTCCGATGACTCGAGGTCTTCATCATCTGGAAATCCATCCAGGGCTTCATGATCTGTTGTAGTGTAGCCAGATACGAATACGCTCCCAGTTTGAGATGTGTGAGAGAGCTTGAACTCTTTCTCAAACACTAAATCCAGTCCAATCTAGTCACATTTTCCACGGGACAGTGTCCCAAGCACAAACTTTTTCCCATCCACGTGGATATACAAAGAGACCCTTTCATTTTCCTTAGCACCTTCTTTATTCCCAATGGCAGCCTGGGACATATGAAGGTATCTGTCATCCCCAGGTTCACATGCCAAAGCCTCTCCAGACTTCACTTCAACGCCCCAAAACTCCATGAAGATGGAAGAAATATCTCTTCTTCCTCCCTTAGAAAGCACGCACGGCGCCCGAATATTGAAGATCGATTACGCTCCACAGAAGAGAATAATCACGTTCGCCACAAATAAAATCCCCGAAACTGATAAATTCTTATGTTCTTCTTGGGCAAGGAAACGGACCATCATTGCTGGAATTGTTATGCTAGCGGCGTGCTCTGCCAAAAGTGCAATATAATCAGATGACCACTCAGGAGAAGTAAGACCTGTGTCTTTACACAGGCTCTCCTCATCCAAAAGCTCTAGCAGAGACTCGACCATAAGTGAATCCGATGTATAGAAAATATAGTCAAGAGTTCCAAGAAAATCTCCAGTACAGTTGGTGAATAAAGGTTTATTTGTTGCAGGGTCCATTCTTCTTCGTTGATGATCTAAACCTTGCGCTACTCCCACCCTTCTTGCAAAGGAAGAATAAGAACTAACCAGAAGTAGCTGGTGACAAAGCTTGCTTGCAGGACGTAATATACCAAGGGGATCTATTGTGAAGTCCGAATGAAAAGTACAGAAACTAAACAGTCGAAAGCGAAGAGATTTCATTTCTGGAGAAGGGAAGCAGGCCGTATACATGATGGACCTCTGATTTTGAGATAGATCCTCTGTCTTTATCTATTGCATAGAAAATATAACCTGTGTCTATCACATTGTCTAGAATATGAACAAAGAAGCCCAGTATCACGAAAAGCACTAGCCACGCAAAAGTTGTAATGTAATACGCATCCCTTCCAAGTGAAGTTGTAGCCTTCAATAATATCCGGACCATCATGGCATAAACAAGAGACATAACAAATAAAATTCCAAACAGTAAGCGTGTGGAGACTGTTTCAACCACCACACCAGAAAGAAGATTTCTCTGGTAATCATTAGTGAATCATCATTTGGTGATGCCAAACTCTGATCAACAACTTCTCTCACACAGCTGCTGGAATCATGGTGATAGACAAAGGATCCCACATGCTTATAGTTGCTGTTATGGTTAGTAATGGAAAACACACCCCCTGCATATGTTGCCAGCACAAATATCACAAAAATGGTAAGGCAGCAAATATCATGATAAAATCTGTGTCCATAGTTATATGTAATTTTTGAATAATTCTCAACAGTGGAAATCTCTCCCGACTTTTGGCTGAGTAAAATTGTGCTACAACATCTGGCTCCAATTGGGGATAGTACTTTGATAGCAAAGTGCTGAGGAATTGTAGATCAGTAGCCTTTATTGGGCATGGAGTCAAGTCAGACTGAATTTTCGCTCAATCCCAAAATCTCTGAAAATTTCAAAGTTTTCTGAAACTTCTCTTCTTCTAGGATCTTTATTCTTGAACTGAAAATGATAAACTAGAAACACTGCAACTGGAACTGCTCAACTCCTGAGCTTATTTATGTACAACTCCTATATATATAAGCATGGTTGAACTTAATCAAGTGAAGTCAACCTTCCAATGGAACCAATCCAACATCTGCTTGTTAGATTTAATACCTTCATATTGCTGAGATTTAAAAATCAAAAGAGGAATGTACCATGAAAAATTTTCATCTACAAAATTTTGTACATACCCTTGCATTAAAGCTTGTTGCTGACCGAAGAAATTTGCCATATATTAAGCAACTGGATCATAGAAATCATGAGACAAAACTTTGGTTACCTTCTTTTCTTGAACATTTTGCAGACATCTATGAACATGGCAGCTTCTTTCATTGTTTGACCCTTTAATTAGGAACTGTGTGTTAGGAAGTTGACTGCCACTTCCTGTAGGCATGCATTTCAGCTGAAAATAAACATCCAAGGTTTGCTCTCCATAATGCTGATGTTCTTCATTTAACATGAATTGAGAACAAAAATCTTCCTCTTCTTGAAAACATGTCTGAGAAACTGCACTATTTTCCTCACTACTCACAAAATTATTGCAATGATCTTCCATGCTTTCATAGTGTAGTTCAGCTGTTGTAACTAAGTTTTGACTAGAATCTTCAAAGGAATTAGATTCTTGTTCGTCAACAATACAGGAACCTTTTGACACTTTTTGGAAATCCTTATTTGCCTCTAAACTTACATTCTCTTGTAAAGAAATTCCAATGTTTCCTTCACAAGCCCTCTTATCTTTGACAAAACTTGGACTTTCTGTATTGCAAGAAAAATTTCTACAAGCCCATGCATTATCTTCGATTTCTTGTGCATAGAGAAACATCAACTTCAGAGTGCTAGGCTTTCTCTCCCTGAGATAAAAATCTAAGGCGATAGAAAGAGCTTTCAAATAATAGACCATAGCTGCTGCTTCTGGAGGTCTAATTTCTTCTGGCATGCTGAAATAAATTTTTTGAAACCTCCTATTAAACTCAGAAATCGATTCATTACTTTTCCTTCGGATAGAATATAATTCCAGAAGGTTCTCTTCATATGACTTACTCGCACCCAAATATGTAAGGAATAAATCTTGAAGATCTTGCCAGGAATTAATTAAACCTGCTTCCAAATACTGGAACCATTGCTGAGCATCTTGTTTTAAAGAATGGCAAAACATCCTTAGAGCTACGTCTTCATAAATGATTTGAAATTTGTCCAGAAAGTACTCAAATTGCAAGATATGTAGTTTAGCTGGAATGTCCTTTTCCTTCCCGGAGAAACTTGGCAAGGACTTGAACCCGTTTAAAGGATATTGATGAAGAATAGCGGGCAACTTCAGGGGTTTAAAGATTTCTCTGTTTTTGAACTGAAAAACAGTCAATTTCTTATGAGGCAAAATATTATCATCCAAAGATGATGAATCATAACCTTTATGCCCAGACTGTGACTGATTATCTTCCGGGATTGTAATACAACAATCATCCCTCCTTTCATGTTTAGGAGATACACTTGTCTCAAGATTTATAATACAAGCAGAGGCAAAATCATATTTTTCCAATAATGAATTTACATTTTGGGCCTTATAATATTCTGAGAAAATAAAACAGGAAACAATCCTTTTAAGATAAAAGGGAAAATAAACCACTAAATTGACAGTAAAAAATAGAACCTCCTTTAAAAAACGGAAATTCTGATACATGTTTTTTCCATGATACTTTCTCATCTTCTTGCCAGGAAAATTCTTCATCTCATGAAAACTTCATCCGTGGAGTCTCCAGGTGAATAATAAACAACCAATCTTCAAATCTGAATTTTGTTCACCATCAAAAATAAAGGATTATAAAAGCTTCTACTGCAAGGTATTTGACCTCGCGTTTGGTTTTTTGAAAATGAGAATTCTGTAAATAGGAAACACAGCCCAAAAATTCTTCCTCACTGAACAACTAGAGGAAGTACAAAGAAAACCCAGGGAAATGAACTTCGCTTCTTCGTTCCCCGGCAACGGCGCCAATTAAGGTTATACCTTGAGAAACAATTCCTTGCTGTGTAAAGGAATCTGTGCTCCAGACATTATCTGATTCTATCACAAATGAATTTATATATATGTCTCTGTCTTATAAACCCACAAACATTGATTATGTAACCTTTAAATATCAAAACCATGGATGTTCTGCAATGCTATATTCCATTTATGTTGAAATGGATGAAAGGAAGAAGAAGAGAAGAAGATCTTAATCTGATATGCTGCTTCTAACAGAATCTATCATTTTAAAACCCTGAAGAATTAAGTAGAGACAAAGTTAAAACAGAGGAGCACACATTAAGGTGTGTTTAACTCTTGAATACATATGTATAAAGAGACCCGCTGCTCTTACTCTATTTTAATCATAGATGAGAAAACATTGTGTATACTGGAAAAAAATTTCAGCACAAACAGGATGATAGGAACTTGCATACTCATTCATTGATTTTTCATTCTTCAGTACAAAAATCTGGTTTCCAGGTTCAAAAACTCGGAACCTCACTTTTCCCCTTATCTCTGCTTTTATATCTGCTATTTCTTCTAACTAACTGTTATGATCAGTTTTAAAACTGATTCTTGGAAACTTTGGAACTAATTAAAATTACAAAATGTTTGTTTTAATATTATATATATAATATATAATATAAAACCCAAATAGACTCGAAATTCTAAAAGGATGAATGGTGCATTGTGGGTCCCATCACTCATACATATTAATCGACAAAAGCCATGGTTTTTGAAAACCAATAACCACCTACGAGGGTGCCGATGGCGGTTTCTTGAGAAATGGATCGGTGATGCCGTAATACATCATGGCCGTCGATTTTGTAAATAGCAGTTTAAATCAAACCATCTACGTGGGTACCATCTCTCATAAACTTTGTTTAATTTATCCCCCACAAACCGTTGGATCTGAGCTAATTCTTCTTCCTCATCTTCCGATGACTCGAGGTCTTCATCATCCGGAAATCCATCCAGGGCTTCATGATCTGTTGTAGTGTAGCCAGATACGAATACGCTCCGAGTTTGAGATGTGTGAGAGAGCTTGAACTCTTTCTCAAACACTAAATCTAGTCCAATCTGGTCACATTTTCCACGGGACAGTGTCCCAAGCACAAACGTTTTCCCATCCACGTGGATATACAAAGAGACCCTTTCATTTTCCTTAGCGCCTTCTTTATCCCCAATGGCAGCCTGGGACATATGAAGGTATCTGTCATCCCCAGGTTCACATGCCAAAGCCTCTCCAGACTTCACTTCAACGCCCCAAAACTCCATGAAGATGGACGAAATATCTCTTCTTCCTCCCTTAGAAAGCACGCATGGCGCCCGAATATTGCAGATCGATTACGCTCCACAGAAGAGAATAATCATGTTCGCCACAAATCAAATCCCCGAAACTGATAAATTCTTATGTTCTTCTTGGGCAAGGCAATGGACCATCATTACTGGCATTGTTATGCTAGTGGCGTGCTCTGCCAAAAGTGCAATATAGTCAGATGACCACTCAGGAGAAGTAAGACCTGTGTCTTTACGCAGGCTCTCCTCATCCAAAAGCTCTAGCAGAGACTCCACCATAAGTGAATCTGCTATATAGAAAATATAGTCAAGAGTTCCAAGAAAATCTCCAGTACAGTTGGTGAATAAAGGTTCATTTGTTGCAGGGTCCATTCTTCTTCGTTGATAATCTAAACCTTGCGGCTACTCCCACCCTTCTTGCAAAGGAAGAATAAGCACTAACCAGAAGTAGCTGGTGACAAAGCTTGCTTGCAGGACGTAATATACCAAGGGGATCTGTTGTGAAGTCCGGATGAAAAGTGCAGAAACTAAACAGTCGAAAGCGAAGAGATTTCATTTCTGGAGAAGGGAAGCAGGCCGTATACATGATGGACCTCTGATTTTGAGATAGATCCTCTGTCTTTATCTATTGCATAGTAAATATAACCTGAGTCTATCACATTGTCCAGAATATGAACAAAGAAGCCCAGTATCATGAAAAGCACTAGCCACGCAAAAGCTGTAATGTAATACGCATCCCTTCCAAGTGAAGTTGCAGCCTTCAATATTATCCAGACCATCATGGCATAAACAAGAGACATAACAAAGAAAATTCCAAACAGTAAGCGTGTGGAGACTGTTTCAACCACCACACCAGAAAGAAGATTTCTCTGGTAATCATTAGTGAATCATCATTTGGTGATGCCAAACTCTGATCAACAACTTCTCTCACACAGCTGCTGGAATCATGGTGATAGACAAAGGATCCCGCATGCTTATAGTTGCTGTTATGGTTAGTAATGGAAAACACACCCCCTGCATATGTTGCCAGCACAAATATATCATGATAAGATATGTGTCCATAGTTATATGTAATTTCTGAATAATTCTCAACAGTGGAAATCTCTCCCGACTTTTGGCTGAGTAAAATTGTGCTACAACAGGATTATTAGATGGAAATATATTTGATAGCACGATATTCCTGTAGGGAGCACGTGGGCTGCATGAAAACCTGAATGGATACCAGCAATGATCGGTCTCTGCGTGGACCCTTGGATGCCAGTGAATATAGAAGGTAAAGAAATGTTCTATGTAGGGAACATGTATTACATACAAGACCATGGGTTGACTTATTTTTTTTTTTTATTTCAATTATTTTTTATTTGACCATAATCATAGCTGGCGTTTCATGTAGTGTTTTTCTCTAGCCTGTCAAATTAAATGTTATGTGCTATGAATTTTCCTCTCTGATAAAAAACGATTTACATTATTAAGACTATTTTTTATATATTCCCTGATTTTGAGCCCTGTAGAGTATGCTAATAATTTCAGTTACATTCAAATTTTTCAATTGCAGACAATGGTGAAGAGAATGGTTGCTTGAACTTCAACCATGCTCAAGAACTATCAAGAGATGGTGGCTTAGGCAGACTCTCGTGGCAAAGAAATTGTTGCTACTAAATATTTTAAGAATTAACAACAAACATCATATCCCATATTGGATTCAGCAGTGGTTACAATGAAGAAAAAGAAGAATTTCAATTGGAGAGAAAATTACAAAACTTTTTTTCTAAAGATGAACAATCTATGTCATCCCAAGAAGCCAGTAATTAGAGTATATTTATCATTAAATTATAATGCAGTAATTATATTTAAATTATATAGTTTTGAATGTGATTGCAAGTTCATGTGTACTTATTTTTATATTCTTTTTTAACATCCTTTGGGTGCTGCCCTTTTATGGGCCAGTGCCATAATTGTTAGATCGTTTACTTTTGCATAATAAAGCTTTCACGTTTGACTTATCAAACAATGTTTTTTCTGATTTCCCTTTCTTCCAAATTCTATTCATGAAGCTGCTCAAAGAAACAACATGAGGTATATGGACTTGCCCTAGTGTCTCATCCAAAATATCAATTTCTAAATTACAAGTTGCAGCATCACAAAAATAGCTTTCTTGATTCATCTCATGATGCATCTCATCCATGAATTCAACAAACCCATGTAATTGGCCATGCATGATGCCTATGAAGACCATATATAAGTGTGTCAAAAGTAGCAAGCTCAGGATCGTGCCCCTTTCCTTTCATCTGCTTTAAAAAGTTTAAATGCCCCTTTCCTTTCATCTGCTTTAAAAAGCGACAACATCGAGGCTGCAAACATTGTTTTCTATACCACTTACCAGTTCAACAACCCTACCTTTGTCATCCTTTATTGAAAGGCAAAGACTTGGATATTTGGTAGCATTTCTAGGGGGTGCTATAAAAGGAAAAACACACTTTCGAGAGAATGTTCACTAAGACTTCATAGGTGGAGCTTGTTCAAGAAAAATAAATCAACAAGACAACGTAGAAGACCTCCAACGAGCTGCTTCAGGGAGGTCTAGTTGAAGTATCAAACTTAGATGGCCAATAAGCCTACACATAGCAGTGGACATTGGGAAAGGAGATGGGAAAGATCCTCATCTTCTAGAGTTGTCCGTTTGAAAAATCTGCAATGTACTATTCTTCGTCATTAAATTGGTCAATTTCATTTATTCAAAGGAGACATGATAAGCTATAAGTTAAGATTTGTGCGTAAGATAATGGTTTGGATTCTTTGACTAGTGTATTGTATGTCATTGCAAAGTATTGGGAGATATGACTCTTTTAATATGCTTCCTAGAGATTTGAGTCAACGGATATTTAATGAGTTGGTTCATACTCAAGTTCTCACAGGAACTTCACTCTAAGAATTTTAAGACTATAATCTTCAGATAATCCCTTGATTTAAGAATTACCTAACTGAGAATGACTACATAAAATTTCTTCGCGAGGAATATACATTGTGAATGAAAATAAACATTTTTTTTAAGTTCTGATTTTAGGGTAGGATGTTTTTCTCGCAGAATACCCTGACATGGAAGATAGTTGGCTTGAAATTCTTGCAACACTGGGACCATATCTCCTGGAAGTTGATATTTCTAGTTCAGATGTGACAGATTCAGGGTTGAATCTTAACTATTGTCAATGTATTTATGATGTTGGACTAGAATATCTCACAGTTAAATAACACATTTTCACTTCCTTTTGACATGAATCTATGATCCAAAGTAGCTCTATGTGTGAGCTCAATATCTGGAACATTTTATATTTTGTCAAAGAAAGCACTTTCTACATGATTTTGATATTCATGATGAACCTTGTTATTAAACCTTTATTGATTATATCTTTCCATGGTTTCGTGTTGCATGTTTACTCCATTTCGTTTTGATTTCCCAACTTATTTAATGATTATACTGGTGATATTCGGTTATTAACATTTGTGGTAAATTTGGTGGTTTCCTTTTTTTTCATTTTTAAATAAAATTTAACAGTTAACTGGTATCTTGTAATTTTGAATGCTTGTGCTTGTCTTGCTTACTAGTTGGGCTATTGATTAAAAAGACTTGAGAATCTTTGAACCTTGAAGTCACTTTCTTGTTTCTTGATAATAACATCTAACTTGTATCGACTTATTCCTCTTTTCCTGTCAGTTGCTATTATTTAGAACCTTGTTGTTAAGGTCTTGGAATTGTGCATTATTTTGCTATATATAAACGGAAGACAATTGACTTTGTTTCACCCTAATCTTTTACTTTCAATGAATGGATCCCTTTATTTCACAAATAGAGAGCTAAATCACGTGACACACAAAAACATGGGTATGGGAGGACAAAGGACACATAGAATGTATTGGGACTCATCTGCACATATTCTTTTTATATATTTTTGGAACTTATTAAGCATTCTTTTGGTGACCCACAAGTCAGGCATGCTAGGAAACATGTTTTATTGTGTGTTGGATGTGACACAATGACCCTTTAATGTCTGACATGTGAACAATTTCATAGCTTATGAGGATTCTATAAAATGCCTCCACGGTATTGCTTTCAAGGCATGGTAAAGTTCAGACATATGTCTAGTTGCTAATACTAATGTTGTGAGTTTCAAACACTGAGTCCAAAAGGCATCAATCATAGACAAGGGGACAATAGGGGAGATGGAGTTATGCTGCATACATAATCGTTATGTTATCTTATAAATTTTAAGGAGCTTGGCCATCTAAAAAGGCTTTAATAATCTGTATTAATTGGAACTGGGATGATATGGGAGATTATCGGAATTTCTATTTATCAACTGTTATTTCATTACACTTTTCTCAACATAGCAGACAGTTACTCGGACAAGTATCTCCTAGATATTATTCTAAATTGAATTTCATGATAGTTGGCCGAGACACAACTACATTTACCATTTGTTGGTTTTTTCATTTGCCTTGCAATAATTCAGATTTTGAAGGAAAATTTCTGTAACAAATTCGTGTCTTATTCAAGGAGAATGAACCTCTCTTAATTGAAGAATATATAATTATCTTTCATCAAAGTCTTTCACACAAAATATTGGATAACATGTACTATCTTCAACTAGTTTTATCAAAAGCCTTGCAGTTACACGCAGTTGTTCCTGTGGTAACGAGTGTATATTTTTTGGAGTTGTCTACCTAGCCAACAAAATAGCCTGGATGACAGTTTTTTTGCCAGAATTCGGTAAAAAAAATTCAAAAAATCAGGTATTTGAAGTGTTTAAATTGCATTTTTTATAGTGGAAATGGATTCAGCACTATCAAAAACTCTTAGGGCACCTAAAATACTAAAGTTTAACAACTGTAAACAAGATTCTGATAAATCTTTGCCAGAATTTGCCAAAATCTTTGCCAGATTCTAGATTATTCTGTGGGTTTTGGTGATTTAAGTGTACAAGCTAGAATAGGTAAGTAAAAGTATTACCCTTACCCTCTCATTGCATTCAACTTAGAAAGGAAGGTAAGAAGGAACAAAGGAGAAGCCTTACCCTCTCACCTCTCAATTAGCTTCCTAAGAAGAAGTCCTGTGTTGTAGCCTTCTCATTACAATAAGAGAAAACACAGTTTACCAATGCTCTCACCATTGGGAGAAAAGATGCTTTATTTAAAATTGAATACGTTTTAATTTGTCAATTTTCTTTCTATTACAACCAGATTGGCTTGTTTAATTATTGAAATATATTATAGGTCTTAGTTTTGTTTTTATTTGTTTTTAACTAGTCTTATAATCATTTTAACATCTTGAATGGTGTTATAGAGGTGCATAGAAAAGCCGCTAAATAGAAGCTAGGAGTTGCAAACTTTCTTGTTTCTACAGTTTTATTTCTTGTTTTGCATACATGATATACTTCAATAAATTTCATGTCTTCTAATCATTTTGATTTCTTCAATGGTGCAGGGAAGCTGCAACATATCGAGTGGGCAAAGCGCTTAAGGGTTGCACTTCACTTGGCACAAACATTAGACTATTGTAGCAGCAGAGGAAGAGCTCTCTATCATGACCTTAATGCTAATAGATTTATGTTTGACAAGAAAATAATTTCTCATAACTTTATGAGAACATTAATATTTTCTTATTGACACTTGTAGCTTGGCAGGATGGAAATCCCAGGCTTTCATGCTTTGGTATGATGAAGAACAATAAAGATGGGAAAAGTTACAACAGAAATTTGGTGCTTTGGTCTGATGAAGAACAATAGAGATGGGCAAAGTTACAACACAAATTTGGCTTTTACTCCCCAGAGTACCTGAGAACTGGTATGTTGGTCTGTCACTACTTTAAATACGATGCAGCTAAGCGATCACAAATGCACCCAAATGCAGAGAAGTTGATAAAAAACTATAAAATATTGTTAAATCCATGGGAAAAGCATGCAGACGAGAAAGGTATTTAGTGTTAAAAATTGCAGAAAACACCTAAGAATGACCTTGAATGTTGAGCCCAAATACTCTCTTTGCAATCTAGTCCAAAATAAGCAAGGGTGTAAAATATTTAATAAGTTTTCTTTTTAAATTAACTTGAACAAAAAACAAAGAAAAGATTATTAGTATCAGAAATCCCGCCTCTTCTCAGTTTCATTTGATGAACAAAATCATGATGTCAAGTTCTACCACTACCTCATAAGCAAGCATCCTCCATGAAAAAATCTTTGGATACCTAGCTTGGGAAGGGACCAGAATGCCATTTTCCCTGAGTTTTATAGTTAAGGTCAATCACTCTGTAGATTTTGGTGGTGGAGGATGTGGGCACCTCACAATTTTCAAGTCTTGTTGTTTCATATCCACAGAGATAGCAGGAGTTCGAAGGTTCTCACCATACACATATTCAAACTCATCTTCTTGTTCTTTCATATCCACAGAGATGGCAGGAGTTCAGAGGTTCTCACCATACACACATTGAAAGTCATCTTTCGGCAATGAAAAACACCCATCACATCACCCTTCACATGTTTTCAAGGGCAACAAAAAATGCGCTAGAAAAGTGACAAGATCTTTGCAAAGATCCTGGACCAGAAGAGAGTTATCCTTGTTTTGTTTACTCTCTTTGTTCTTGTTGCTGTTAAATTATGACAACAAAATGTAAATAAGTCATTCCGGGAAAATTACTTATTCACTGTTAATTGGTTGTATAATGAAATATAGTTGGAATAATGAAATAGACTAATTTAAAAGAGGTGGCCCGAGAGGCTTGTATGTACGGAGAATCATTTGAATAATAAGAGTTTCCAATCCCTTGCCCCGTGAAGGTTTCCTTGACACCCTGTCGAGGTTTTACCACATAAAATTGTGTGTATTTACTTGTGTGTTGTGTATTTATCCTTCAGTTCTTGCCATTCAGTTATATGCGTTATATTTCTTTCTTGATTATTGTTTCCCTCAACAAGTGGTATCAGAGCCTAGTGGGATAAATATCTTGGAGGAGTAACCACTGCGAGTTTGCACGTACTGTCTGCACTTATTGAAGTTTGCAGAATAAAGGACCGTCGAAAGTTGCAATGGAGAACCACTGCCATCTGCCCAAATCGTGGAGACAGAAGCCACCCAAATTATGGAGAGAGAAGCCAAGGACGCAGTGAAGCAGACAAGAGTGTAACTACCGCCGGAGGAGTGCTGGAGTCGTCAAGTGATTACAGTGGCAATAAGGATTGTTCATTGCTGTGATAGAGGCTGCCAAGACCACCGAGGAGAAAATTCAAAGTCGTGAGGCTGCCAAGAGCCAATCTGTGACCAAATCAGTGGCAATACGTTTGAATCAAAGACACAGAGGTTAGGCCACCATTCAACTGAGGAGAACGACTGTTAAAACATTGATAGAAGTCAGCCGTCGGTAAAAGAAAATTCGACTGTCAAGAAAGAGAGGTCGACTTGTGCATCGAATCCGCCTGGTGTGTAGTGAATTTGCTGGAGAAAGAAAGAATTCTCTTGAGAAAAAAGGGTCACTGCCACTGGAGAAAGTGCAACTGCCACCATTAGGTACCGAAATTCTTAAATTAAATATGTTGATTTTAAAAATCTTAGTAGGGTTTTCTTAGCAGATTAAAGAAATTGGTAGGGTTTCAGAAAAAAAAAATTGAGTAGGGTTTCTGAGCAGATTAAAAGAAATTGTGAAGAAATTTTTTTAAGAAATTGTTTTCCATATAAAGGGCTCAGTTTTCTGAATAAAAAGGGAAGAAAAATATATTTCTTTTTTCATAGTAGAGAAAGGAAAATCTGAAACTCAAAAACCTAGCAGAAGAGGGATTTTTTTTTTTTTTTTTTAAACCCTAGCTGGAAAAGAAGGAAACATCCTAGTAAGAAAGAGAAGGGAAAAATAGGAGGTAAAATGGCAAAAATGTCAAATGAAAAATTTGAGGTGGATAAGTTCACCGGGAAAAATATTTTTCCATTGTGGAAGTTGAAGGTTAAGGATTTTCTAGTGCAACAGGGGTTGCACAAAGCACTAGGCAGGGTAAAGAAAAAATCAGCTAACATGACAAATTCGGACTGGGAGGACATGGATGCCCGAGCCCTCAGTACCATTCGGTTATGTTGGGCAGATGATGTTCTTTTCAATATTGTTGAAGAGAGCACAGCTGCAGGGTTGTGGGGAAAATTGGAAACCTTGTATATGACAAAGTCTTTGACAAATAGAATTTTTGTAAAAAGACAATTGTACAGCCTTCGGATGAAGGAAGGTATAGGTATTGCAGAACATTTAAACATTTTCAATACGCTTATTTTCCAATTATCTGATATGGAAGTGAAAATGGAGGAAGAAGACAAGGCAATAACCTTGTTATGTTCTCTGCCTGAGTCATGGGATCACTTCGTGACTTCTATCAGTCTGAGCATTGTAGATACCTTATCTTTTGAATCTATTGTTGGTGCTCTTTTTTTTGAAGAAGTACAAAAAAAATCTAATGTTGAGACTTCTGCACCAGAAGCCATGGTAGCCAGAGGTCGCTCAAAGGAAAGAGGGGAGAGAGCAAGGGGTTCTTCCAGATCGAAGTCAAAGGGCAGCAAGAAGTGTAAAACAAAATGCTGGTACTACAACAAACCAGGACATCTCAAAAAGGATTGCTGGAAACGGAAGGAGTCGGAAAAGAATAACAAGGAAGCAAATCAAGTAGATTCAGGTATGGTTGATGAGGTTTTAATTGCTGAAGCTCTCCCTATTTGTAATATCTCACAAGATGCTGACTATTGGCTATTAGACTCTGGTGCTTCTCATCATATGAGGCCGCACCGAAATTGGTTTTCATCATATGAAACTGTAAATGGTAGTTCTGTATTCATGGGAAATAATGCATCTTGTCAGACTGTTGGGATTGGAAATGTGAAAATTAAAATGTATGATGGTACAATTAAAACATTATCTGATGTTAGGCATGTACCTGATCTAAAGAAAAACTTGATTTCCTTGGGAGTTTTGGATTCGAATGGTTATAATTTTACAGGTTAGAATGGAGTGCTGAAAGTCTCGAAAGGAGCCTTGGTTGTTATGAAGGCTGAAAAGGTGGGAAACCTATATAGACTCAAAGGAAGCACTCAAGTTAGTGAAGCAGCGATCGTGTCAGATAAAGTAGAAGAAGGTTCTTGTCTATGGCATCAGCGATTGGGTCACATGAGAGAAAAAGGTCTTCAGGTACTGATGAACCGCAAGTTGCTTCCTGACTTGAAATCCTTGAAGTTGGATTTTTGTAAATATTGTGTGTTTGGCAAACAATGTAAACAAAGATTCAAGTCTGGAAATCATAATAGTAAGCAGATTTTGGACTACATTCATTCTGATCTGTGGGGACCATCTCCTACTGTGTCTTATGGAGGTGCATCATATTTTTTAATGTTTATTGATGATTTCTCCTGAAAATTTTGGGTCTATATGTTGAAAAAGAAAGCTGATGTGTTTAATGTGTTTAAACAATTTAAAACAATGGTGGAAAATAAAACAGATAAATCGATTAAATGTTTAAGAACTGACAATGGCGGTGAATTTACATCTTTATAATTTGAACAATTTTGTAAGGATGAAGGGATCGTTAGACATAAAACTGCTATTTATACCCCTCAGCAAAATGGCATTGCTAAACGGATGAATCAGACTCTTATGGAAAGAGCCAGAAGCATGATTAGTAATGCTAACTTGCAAAAAGAGTTGTGGGCAGAAGCAGTATCTACTGTTTGTTATTTAGTTAACAGATCACCTTCAGTTGCAATAAACTGTCAAATTCCTGAAGAGGTTTGATCGGGTCAGTCTTGTGATTATTCACATTTGAAGATTTTTGGTTGTGATGCCTATGCTCTTATTCCTAGAAATCAGCGTTCAAAATTAGATCCAAAATCAAAATGTTGTGTCTTTGCTGGATATGATTATTCAGTGAAGGGATATAGGTTGTGGGATCCTACTTCACGGAAGATAGTCATTAGTAGAGATGTAACATTTGATTAATCTTGTCTTTTAAAATCAGATGTTGAAAAGGTTGAACAAGTGTAGGTATTGCCAAGTCAGCAAATTCAGTCGGAGATTAAACCTTTTCCACAAAGTCGAAAGGAAGGAGAGACTTCTGAAAAAGGTGGAGAAGCAAAGGAAACTGGAGAAATTCTAGAATACAGTCAGCAACCAGTCACTCTAAGAAGGTCTACAAGGGAAAGA
The DNA here is from genome assembly GCA_034641835.2 of Pinus albicaulis. Classification (NCBI taxonomy): domain Eukaryota; kingdom Viridiplantae; phylum Streptophyta; class Pinopsida; order Pinales; family Pinaceae; genus Pinus; species Pinus albicaulis. The sequence goes on from CM076579.1 coordinate 876,111,049, forward strand.
AAAATACCCAAAAGGTATGAAGACTCTACTTCATATTTTGCATTGATTACTGAAGATGGGGAACCTTCTTGTTATCAGGAAGCAGTAGATGATGTAGATAGCAAGATATGGAAAAAGACTATGGAAGAAGAGATAGATTCCTTAGCCAAGAAAAATACCTAGGATCTTGTAGAACTTCCTGAAGGGAGAAGTGTTGTTGGGTGCAAATGGGTCTTCAAGTTGAAAAGGAAAGTTGATGGAAGTATCAAAAGGTATAAGGCGAGACTGGTTGCAAAAGGGTATTCTCAGGTTGAAGGTATTGACTTTAATGAGATTTTTTCACCAGTAGTTAAACTTGTTTCTATTCATACTGTGTTAGCACTAACTGCTTTACTTGACCTTGAGTTAGAACAATTAGATGTTAAAACAACCTTTCTTCATGGTGATTTGGATGAAGAGATTTATATGGATCGGCCAGTAGGTTTTGTACAAGGTCGCAACAGAATATTTGTTTGCAAGCTCAGGAAATCATTGTATGGCCTGAGGTAGTCGCCCAGGCAATGGTACAAGAAGTTTGATTCCATCATGGTGACCCAAAATTTTATCAGAAGTGAGTATGATCATTTTGTATACTTCAGAAGTTTCAATGGCATATTCATTATCTTGGTGTTGTATGTTGATGATATGCTTATTGCAAGCAAAAGCATGGAAGAAATCAGCAAGTTAAAGGCTCAGCTCTCTAGGACGTTTGAAATGAAGGATCTTGGAGCAACAAAACATATCTTGGGCATGGAGATACACAAAGACAGGAAGAATGGTAAGCTTTGATTATCACAAGAGAAGTGTGTGGAGAAAGTACTTGAAAAGTTCAGTATGAACAATGTGAAACCTGTTAATGTTCCATTAGCTTCCCATTTTAAGCTTTCTTCAGATTTAAGTCCTAGAACTAATGAAGAAAAGAAGTATATGTCTCATGTACCATATGCAAATGCGATAGGCAACTTAATGTATGTGATGGTATCTACAAGACCTGACATTTCACATGCAGTTGGAGTTGTCAACAGGTTCATGGCAAATCCAGGGGAAGAACATTGGCGAGAAGTGAAATGGGTGCTTTGGTATTTGAGAGGCACAAGTGACCATTGCATCAGCTTTGATGGTCATGAAGGTACAGTCTGCAGATATGTGGATGCTGATTATGCAGGTGATTTGGACAAAAGGAGGTCTACTACAGGTTATGTTTTTACTCTTGCAGGTGGAGTAATCAATTGGATGTCAAAGCTTCAAGAGATAGTTGCTTTGTCTACTACTGAAGCAGAGTATATAGCTACTTCAAATTCCTGTAAAGAGGCAATCTGGTTAAAAGGTCTGCTTGATGAGATTGGAAGGACGCAGGAGAAAGTGAATGCATTTTGTGATAGTCAGAGCGCTATTCATTTGTCTACAAATCTAGCCTATCACAGCAAGACCAAGCACATCGATGTAAGGTATCACTTTGTGAGACATGTAATCGAAGGCGGCAAAGTAGTCCTCAAGAAGGTCCGCACACAGGAGAATCATGCAAATATATTCACGAAGCCAGTTACAGTAGAGAAGCTGAGATGGTGTCTCGCTTCTTTGGGCTTGCAGAAAAGATGATGAATGGGCATGGGCAAGGGATTAGGAAAATTGTTGTCAAGGTGGAGTTTGTTAAATTATGACAACAAAATGTAAATAAGTAATTCTGGGCAAATTACTTATTGACCGTTTATTGATTGTATAACGAAATATAGTTGAAATAATGAAATAGACTAAGTTAAAAGAGATGGCCCGAGAGGCTTGTATGTACAGAGAATCATTTGAATAATAAGAGTTTCCAATCTCTTGCCCCATGGAGGTTTCCTTGACACCCTGTCGAGATTTTACCACGTAAAATTGTGTGTATTTACTTGTGCGTCGTGTATTTATCCTTCAGTTCTTGCCATTCAGTTATATGCGTTATATTTCTTTCTTGATTATTGTTTCCCTCAACAGTTGCAAAGGCCACCCTTAATGTCATCAAGCTTAAACATATGCTCTCCTTATATGCTTGCACTCAAGGCAAGGACTTGCTGCCCAGCAACCCTCCTTGCTTTCTTTACTTTTACAAGATATATTTCTTAGGCACTATGCATCCGTCAACTAAAAAAACCATGAAAAATATCAATGGGCATATATGGAATGCTCAGTTTTGTTGTACGCTTGAACTGCCCACCTCGTTGAATTAGCATAGTGCCCAATGAATATGAAAACTGCGTTATGTATTATTAAAAAGGTAGATTATGTTCCTGTATTATATGTGGCAGAGCGTATGTAAATAATATAATATAGATATAGGTTTTACTGTGTGTGATAAACGAAAGCTTTTACTGTCTAGTGTCTATGAACAGAGTCGTAATAGGGTTCGAAAATATTGTTTTTACAGCGATTAAAAGGGGTCAACAATCTTCGTTTCTTTCTCTTGTAAAAATGTATTTGTTCTTCTGAATCCAAATATATACATTAGAGTGTGCTTTGTTCAGAAATTTCCTTTTATTTTGGATCTATACCTCACTATGTTATTGCTGTGTTTTTATCCTCTGCAGCTTTCTTCATTCACCACTATGGTTCCTTCATTTTTCAATCAATCTGTATGTGCTTGCATGGTCTGTTTGGGGAGATACCTATAGAATCCTCTTTGGAGAGTTCTTGCCATTGAAGAATTTGTTTAATCCTTATCTATGGTACATCTAGGGATAGTGGCTAGATAGTGTAATTAAAAGTGAGTTAAATTTTTTTGGGCAGATTTAGATGGAGTTTAATATATATTAGTCAGAAAAATGATTTATTTAATGGTTAGATATTATCAGTGATATTATGTGAAAAGATTGTAATTTGTGAGAAAAGTTTAGATACCCTTCCAAATGTTCACACCTTTGACCATTTCGCAAACACAAAAATAACATTGAATTTAAATTTTTTTAAATGTCCGAAACTTTGAATTAGGAAAATACAAGTCATTAACTTTATGGATTTGTTTGACAAAAGCGTTGAGCTCGGTGTATCCCGAAGGTTTTGTTTCGAATTTCATATAGAGTATTTTCTTCCCTGATGTTAGGTATCTCTTTAAATTAATGTTGAAGTCAATTTTCCATTCTAAACGATAAAGCCAATTGCATTCCACCCTAGAAAGTATACCTCATCTTTTCTGTACAGGCACTAAGAAATATGAACGATGAGCTGTAACAAATTGACAAGTGCCAATATTGAATTCATCGAATCTTAAAAACTATTAAAATAGTTTTCCTCACAGCTATGCACCGTTTATTTTGTAAGAGAGTTGTACAATTTGGCCTTAATATTCTATTTAAAAACAAAACTCACTGTTAAGTTATAGTTTTGCTCACAGCTATGAACGGTTTATTTTCTAAGATAGTTGTACAAGTTGGCCTTAATATTTTATTTAAAAACAGAACTCACTGTTAAGTTTTTATCAAAAGTTCAAGGTCATGGACATAACTGGCAAGCTGATACGATATGAACACGTTACACATAAATATATATGAAAAATAAGAAGCAAGCACAAAGAGAGAAAAAATTATATATGTATATGATTTTTATGTTATATATAGTGTATAAATGATATAGATTATCATAATAGTTATGTCAAATTTAGTTATCTTTTTTAACCAACCATATGTCATTCACCTATCTATCTCCAATAACTTTATTTCTCGAATCAAAGTTCATCTCTAAATAATTTCATTTCTCGAATCACAAATAGAGATTATTCCACCGACAACAGAAATAAGGTTGTTTCTGTGTTCCACCCCATGAATGTTTTCTGTCGAGGTTACTGAAGCAACAGAAACAAGGTTGTTTCTGCGTTCCACCCCATGACTGTTTTCTATTGGCTACACATGATGAAAATAAAAGTTTCTCGATAAATGGTAGATGCGCCGTTATTAAGACAATGGGTTTTCAGAGCAGTCCTTTTTTTACGGAAAAGAGGTTCAAAATTATATTTATATATAGCAAGTGGCGGATGCTGGCAATAGTGTAGAGGGCATCTGTGAGTTATTTTTGAAGTCTTCATGGTGGTTACAACTTACAGATACATTTCCGCAATTAAACCATAGATCTTTATGTATTTAAATTTCGGAGCATTTTCCTTCTTCGTTCCATTTGAGTAGGCATTCTATATTCATGTCATCTTTTAGCAACAAAATGGGAAAGGAATATCTCTGGGAACAAAGTTCAATTAATAAATTTGTCAAAGCTGTAGTTTAAACAATAATGCCAAGATTCTGTCTCATCACTTGGTCCATACCCCTCAGCCAATTAGTGCTTATATTAAATCATAATTATTTACTTAGACTATCGCCCAACATAATTAGGTCCTAAAGAAGTATCTGGCTCTGATTCCCATCTCGCATAGTCTGTTATAACTGGTAACTACCAATAAGTTCATCACGGAATGATACTTGGAGTGTATGATGTGGGTTTGCTACTAGTTAAGAAACCTTACTAGCAAAACGTAGTACGCAATTCTGTGCGTTCTGTCTCTTTGCCCGTTTGTTCTATCTTTAGGTATGACAATCATGCCAGGACAGCCCGCAGCCAAGAGCAGTGAGATTAGCCATTCAACAATGCCAAATACTGTACCAGAGACCAAAGACAATGGTCATCCCATAGTGCTCACAAAAATCAATACAGAGAACAGCGGGAATGGGTTTTCGCTGATACCCAATATTGTTGCAGATGTTGATGGGAATGGGTATTCGCTGAAACCCAATAATGTTTCAGAGGTTGATCGGAATAGACATTTCAGAGTCCCTATCATTTCCAAAAGCAGTGAAGATGAACACAGATCGTTTAGACGGTAAGGGCGACCATTCCTATTATTTTCTCTGTCTATTACAACTATATATAAACGAAGTGAGATGCATTGTACAACCCGGGTGATAAGTGGGGTGATCCATTAGCTTTTCATGCATGAGAACATCCAAATTAGGTATATAACATTAGATTGAAACAATACAATATATTAGGTCTATTGGTTAGATTCTTAGCATTATAAAATTGATCATTCATAGATATCCATTGGTTTGCCTTGAGGTAGCTTTTAACCTGAGAAAACCTAATTCAGTAATGTGTTTGACAATGGCTTTGGTTTGAACTTCTATATAGGTTAGAGGGCAAAGTGGCTATTATCACAGGGGGTGCGCGGGGAATCGGCGCAGCTACAGTTGGACTTTTTGCCAAACATGGTGCAAAAGTTATAATAGCTGACATCGATGACACTGCAGGCGAGAATCTCTCCGAATCTTTGGCTCCTGCTGCAACATATGTGCATTGCGATGTGAGCAGAGAAGAGGATGTGGCTGACCTCGTTAGCATAACGGTTGCCAAATATGGGAGACTAGATATCATGTACAACAACGCAGGAATCCTTGGAGAGCAGAGGAAGCGCAAGAGCATAATGGAATTTGATGGAGAGGAGTTCGATAGAATAATGAGCGTTAATGTGAAAGGAGTGGGGCTTGGAATGAAACATGCAGCGAGAGCAATGGTTCCCAGAAGAAATGGGTGCATTATTTCTACTGCAAGCGTTGCTGGCGTTCTTGGAGGACTTGGGCTTCATGCATACACGGCATCGAAGCATGCCATCATTGGATTAACAAAGAATGCTGCATGTGAACTCGGAAAGTATGGGATTCGGGTGAACTCGATCTCTCCTTTTGGAGTTGCAACTTCAATGTTGATAAATGCTTGGGGGGATTCTGATCCAGAAAATGCAGAAATGTTGGAGGATCCCGAGCAGCAAAAACAGAAAATAGAAGAGCTTGTTAGAGGCTTGGCAAATTTAAAGGGCCCAACTCTTCGAGCCAAAAACATAGCTGAAGCAGCGCTGTTTCTTGCCAGCGATGAATCTCAGTATGTAAGCGGCCATAATTTGGTAGTGGATGGAGGCGTTACCATTGTCAATAATTGTATTGGCTTGTGAGCCTTTTCCATACAATTTGTATGCTTATTGTCTGCTATTTCACCTATACTTCTTTCACCAAGGAATCTGATTCCTGTATTTAACCTTTTCTGTATCAGCTACACCAAGGAATTGTTTATTCCTGTATGGAAATTTTCCTTGGTTGAATTTGTTGCACAATTATTACCATTTTACATTTTTGGAGCCTTTGCAATACTTAAGAGCAGCTTTCTTTCATCTTAATAGTCTTTTTCTTTTTTTAAATTTTGTAGGACTTGTCTATTTTCTATTGCAATTGTTGGTAGTCTCAACCTGCCCAAAGGAAACCAGATCTGTTGGCCACCTCAAAGAATTATAAGCCAACCAAAATTGATATTATTTTTTCCTTCTGCTAACCGCTAACAATCTTTTACCATATCCATAAAAACTGCAAATAAAACAGAGAATAGACTTAATATCCTAAAAATACATACATTAGTTTTATTTTAATGCAAAGGAGTTGATAAAGCAAACTTTCGTACGTTTACAAATTTTAAAATTACGGACTGCCAAACTCAGGGATCGTTATTAAATCCACGTAATTGGGTTAAAGAAGACAAATTACGTGAGCTACGAATAGAAGCTACCTTCTTACCTACCAATAGAAGCTACCTGCTTTTTGACTTATGGCATTTGGAATAGAAACCTCCAAAACAGTTTTGGTGAAAATGGACGGAAGTTTGAATGGTTGATCATACAGAAAGTAATTTAAATAGAAAAATAAAAATATTTTGTTTAAGAGTTTGGTTTGGTGGTGAAGTTCACAATTCAGTTCAACACGGTTATGGCCAATGGAGTTACCTCATTCCATGTAAGCAACGTATACTTTACATTTTACATTATTGAATATCTTTAAAAACAAATTAACTTTTTCGAAATTAAAATATTTTAATATATTAAATTAGTTTAATGATTAAAAGTGTGTATATTTTATTAAAATTATAAATTTCAATTAGTATTAAATTATATATATTTTTATAAATTTTAATTAGAAATAAAAATAAAATAAAAATACTTTATTATTATTATTATTATTATTATATATATATATATATATATATATGATTAAATTTTTTCTTTTTAATGGTATAAAACATCATTTCATTTAGAAAAAAATATAAAGAAAAAGCTTAAACCTTTATGAAAAAAAACTTAAAAATTGTGCAAAATATTTGATAAGACACAAGTTACTCTGATTTTCAAAGTTCATTTGATTACTATATAATTAATTATTATTATTTTTTTTTAATATTTATATTATAATTTTTTTTAATTAAGAACTAGAAAATAAATTATTATATATTTATTTTAATTTTAGAAAGTGATTAAATTATTTAGAATGTAATGTTTTTTTAGTATAAAACTTGAAGAAAGATGCTTTAATAAATTTGATTTTTCTTAGTTTTTGAAAGGTGTTAAGTTAAAATAAATTTATGATAGTTTTGAGCAACACACTAAATTATTTTATATAATATAGACATATTTAAAGTTAAAATGTTTTATTAATAATTCACATTCTTTATATTAAAATATTAATACATTCTTTCTGGTTAAACCATTGGGAGAATGTTGCATTGCAAAACATTAATAACATTAAAAAATTTGTTACTTCTAAGTTCAAAGAAAAAATGTGGTGTGAGAAAGATCTAGCAGCTAAAAGAAAATTAAGATATTATAAGGAGGTCATCAACCCCACCCTAGAAGATCAAAAGTTTCTTTCTATTTTAACTAGCTCAAAGAAGAAAATTAGTATCCAAGATTAGAACGAACTCTCATGAGCTCCATAGTGAAACAGGTCGGACAGTTCCTAAAGCACCATGGATGGAAATGATTTTCCATCTCTATGAGAATATGAACATCTAGGATGAAAATCACTTTCTCTTAGAGTGCCCCGGGTACAACCACATTAGAGCTTAGTTTCATAATCTTTGTTGCAATATTGACCTTCCTAGCCTTCTAAGATGCCAAAATTATAGTGAGGTGGGGAGGCTTCTCTCCACGCTTTTTGAGCATAGGAATAAAATCTTAAATCAAACTAAATAACTCTTTTCTTTAAGTCCAATAGACCAAAGATTGGTCTCATTACACCTTAACCATCATCATCATCATCATCATCATCATTATATTATATTAATATTTCTTAAGATATTACATATAAATTTCATATTAATATTGGTCTCTTTAAATATATAATATGTTAAAATCTCTACATGCTTAAATCTGTGACTTAATATGCATATTAAAAAATTGGATTTATAACCAACACTAAATTTTTCTTTTTGTTACTAATACCTTTTAAATATTATATGTCACTTTTATATTAAGAAAAAAATAAATTATATATCTTCCTCCATGTGAAAAGTTTAAATATAAGATTTTTTAAATTTAAATTACATTATTTTTCTTTGGATAAATTTGATATAAAATTGTGTTACTTAATATGGACATTGAAACATTTTATTTATATTTAAAATACATATATATTTTTTAAAATAGTACATGTCAAATAACTATATAATGAATTATGCATCATGTAGCATTAATAACATTATTCTTACATATTATCTATCAACTTCCATATTAAGTAGTGAAAGAATTATCTATGTCTCTCATACTATTTTTTTATTTTTTCTTTACTTTCAATTACATTATGTTTCTATATAAAGTTGATAAAAAATTAAAATGGAAATTAAAGCATTTTATCTATGGATGACATTGATTTGTTTTGTGATCACTATTTTTTAATTTGTTAATGTAAGTATCATTTTTAAATTTAAAGTTTAGAGACACCTCTTCGTTAAAAAAAAACTAAATTATAATATGAAAAATTAAATTGAATCTATTTCTTAGTATTTTTTTACTAAGCTTACATTATGTTTTATTATTATTATATATATATTTTTTATTAAATTGCTTTACTATAATACTAAATCTTTCTTATATTTTTAGTATTTTTTACTTATGTTTTTATTAAACTTACAATATGTTTTATTATTATTATATTTTTTATTTAATGCTTTACTTTATAGACAATGCATCTTTCTTCTATTAAATCGACTTTTAAATATTTATTGCTAACACATCTACCCATATATTTAATTAAAACTAAAATTAATATGAAATAAAAAATAATAAGAAATATAATAGAACAAATTGTAATGTGATGGTTGTTCTGTAAAAGTTAAGATGACTGACATGGACTTTTATAATACCACTATAGTTCCTATATTAAATGGACTTTTAAATGTTTATTGCTATCACATCTATCCATACTTAAAACTAAAGTTAACATGAAATAAAAAATAATAAGAACTATAAAAAAAGAACAAATTGTAATGTGATGGTTGTTCGGTAAAAGTTAGGATGACGGACATGAAATTGTAATGTGATGGTTGTTCGGTAAAAGTTAGGATGATGGACATGGAATTTTATAATGGCACTATGGTATGGTATGGGGTTTTTTAATTTTAAGATAAATTTGGAATTTAATTTACAATCTATAAAGTTAAGAAAAAGAAAATTAATATAATGTTAAAATTAGATTTAAATAATGAGAAAAATTTTATTTCTATCAACTAATTAAAATAAATCTAATTAACAAAATTCAAATAATATAAAAACTTTTATATTTAATTATAATTAATATATAAAAATATATAATTTGAAATTTAGATTTTATATATCTCCCACACAACAATTTACATCTTATAGACATGGGTTTTATCAAACATCCCTTTTATATATATATATATATATATATATATATATATATATATTTGAATTTTTTTTAATAGATATTTGACATTCAAGGTGATACCAGTATATTTCTTAATTCAAATTTAAGTGAACTTTTTTTTTTCCGAACAATTTGTTATAATTGTTGATATCACTGATTGTATAACCCAATTAATATATTAAAATAGTGGAGAAATCCACCATAGTAAATAACTGTTTATATATAAATAATTATATAAAATATGAAAATAATATAATTTAATTAAATATAATAATAACGTATGAAAAATGATGTAATCTGAAATTACAAAGACCTTGACAACTTGTTGCTCATTCGAACCTACTTCTCTACGAAGGTGACGTTACTGACCCAGGACCTACTCTATGAACCTGACCCTACTCGCCATACTCGTTATTCGAACCTCTGGACGCTGATTACTGAGACGAATATTAATTGGAAAACGATAAAAATGCGTATTGGTGTTTTCGATTAAAAATGAAATATATATGGGAAAGAAAATATTAATCACCATTTGACTCTGAACAACTCAATATTTGTTTTCATCCTCCTTTTCCTGGAAAGGCGAGCCAGTGCATGACACTGCTTTTAATAAGAACTTCCAAAGTATGGATATATTCGTGCCAACTCAGAGGATTACTAAGATCTACTATCATTATCGAATAGGCTGTCGTTCCCTGCTGGGTTTAAAATGTTAGATCGGTTTATTGCCTACAGCTAGTAAGGGATTTTATATTGAGAAGGTTCTCTAATTTTATTAAGGTGATTTTATATTTGATCCTAAAGTAGAGTAGCATCCTTGTTAAGAGGATTATTAACATATATTCTTGCAAAGGTGGTTGGAATATCTGGTTTTCAATGTCTAGCTTTAATATAATTTAAAAAACGTGAAGCAGGGATTCTTTGCCACAGACCAGAACGTTGCTTTATTTTTTCCTTAATCCAGAACCAAGCTTACTAAAATATAAACGCAAACTCGAAGAACAAAGATGAGAGATTATATCGGCATTACAAATATTTATAACATAGTTTTGAGTTTTCGAATTGAAAGTTTTATATCATCACCCTCCTGATATTTGTTTTCACATAACTCTTGTAGCCCGAAAACAATGGCCTATGTTCTTTTTTATGTGCTTGACTATATTCTCTTGGCATGAGATTCTAGCAATGATAAACTACATCAATTTTATATATGAGGGTTGGACAAAATCATATAAGACTCGCATTTGCAATGTAGCGAGAGATTACAATTTCTGCCAATAAATCCAGAGAGATTGCATTATTAACAGTTTAAAGACCACTTATGTTCCTTGAGATCAATACTTTTGTAGGCTTTCAGAATGAGAATGATGGCGAGCCTTATTTCAGCTGCCATAGGCCCATTAATGCGGCCAGACAGCTGATGCCCGCCGCAGATCATCGTGCGGCGGGCATCAGCTGTCTGGCCGCATTAATGGGCCTATGGTAGCTGAAATAAGGCTCGCCTGAGAATGATAGGCAGGCACATGCGCTTTGCGAAGTTGTAATTTGCAACGAGAAAAACGAGTGCATTGCAGAGGGGAAAAACTATCATAATTTTGATGATTTATATACATGATTTTGAAGTGTCTGTTTTCAACTGCAAAGTGAAATGATGTGAGAGGCACGCTCTCAACTTGAGATTGAAATGATCTTTGGAGGTATGGTCTTTGCGTTTGATGTAAGTTGGCATAATTAGTGATATAATTTTTTTTGTAACTGTATTGTTAGTTTAGATTTATTTTAATTTGCCCCTGATCGGGTGCCAACTTGGAGGGTCAGAGCCACCTCGCAAGGAAGGAAGGTGCTACGTGGCAAGCACATGCGGTGACCATCGTACCAAAGCCGATGAAGTGTGGACGGCTCCCCCCACGGATCATCATGATGACATTAAAGTGGAATGGAGAACAGCCCGACGAGTCAGATGGTGAAGTTGGAAGGTGTGCCATCGGGCTGGATGGACGCGGGGTATTAACTCATTTTGGGTTATTCTCTGGAGGCTTATTCTCTATAAATTTGTTGTTCACTGCATGTTTGGGTGCATGGTTGGGTTCTGTAGTTTCTGTCGCGAGCAGGCTTGTTAACTGCATAGACGACGTCGGAGGCCTTTGTGACCTGCAACCGTGAATTGGTATGTACTCAATTCTCCATATGTCATAACGATGAAACGAGTTTCTACATATTAGTGCATGCAAATGAAAATTTTGATTTTTCTAGATTTTATATACTTGGTTTGCAATTCTGTAATTTGCTGCATAGATATGGTTCACAATACTATTATTCATTGCATAAACATGGTTCAAAATAGTTTGTTTAAGGAAGATTATGATAGTTGTATGAGTCGAAAAGGCCTGGTAGAAGTTTTGATAGGTTTCTGTAGGTCTTTGTTTGCGGATATTCTGTTTTGCATGTCTTGCATGCTCAACTTGTTTAGGACGACGAGATGTGAAGTCATACCAGCTTTTTCTTTCACTGCGAATTGGCCATGTTCTAATTTGTATTCTAGTCATTCTGTGCATCCCTTGAATTTGTACAGTAAAAAATGGGAAATCACTTGTATGGATGATAATGATGTCAACACTGGTGTGGGTGGGTATATGAGGTTTTGTTGTCACCTAGTTAGTTATTTAACTTATTCTGTTATGTCTCCTTTCGTCAGTTCTTTACAGAAGGGTGACTCGATCAGAAGTAAAATGGGTATCTGGATTCTGTCTCTGGTTTTGTTTCGTCCTTTTAGTTTTATCAAGTCTTACGGTTTTACGTATACTCTGGCTTTTGAAAGGCATTTTGTATTCACTCTTATTTCTTGGAACCTCGTAAAGCAGTGTTATCCTACTACTGCTCGTACAAGTCTGCCCTTATCTAAATGTTGGTTTTTTAATTAACTGGGATGTTTTAAAATTTCTTCTACAACAAGTCTTCCAGGCAAACCTTACTGGATGATAATATTGCTGGAAGACTACACTATAAAACCTATGGCCATAGGGAACAAGGAGGAGAAGGATACCAAGGAAAAAGGCAAGGCCAAAGTTTGAAACCCTCTAGCCAAGTGTGGCAGGAAGTCGAGCAGGGAAGTTATGGAAAATTTGTTTCAAGTTTATTCTGAGGAGACACCTTGCTTCATTAAATCCCTAATTCGTCGATGCGAGAGCGATGCCAGAACTAAGATGGAGGAAGAAGAAGACATTATTGAGGATGAACTCACCCAAATCATCACTGACCCGGGTCACACTCGAGGTAGTATTTCATTGTTCCATCATTCTATCAAAACAGACTGGTTGATGAAATTCCTTCTAGTGAAGGCAATAATGTCGGTACAAGAGGTTGAGGGTGATCCCAAAGCTGCAACAACTTTGGTTGAAATCAACAAATCCATTCAGGAAATGAACCTTTGACAGCACCATCAATATGTTTGCCTCAGTAGAATCGAGAAGGACTTACAATCCATACACCAGGTTGATATGCCTGGCTCTAGTGTCAAGGACCCAGCTCCTGTCGAGTCAGATGATGATTGAGAAATGATCAGCCTAAGTTTATGTTTTGTTAATGATAGTAGATAGCTTTCATTTTTATAATATGTGTATGCTTGCAAATACTGATACTGATATTAGCTATAGAGACCTGGTCTCCTACAAGGAGGTTGAGGCCTAAAGATGTAATTTCTGATTTGCTTTTGTTTATAAATAGAAAATAGCAAGGACCTACTAAGTTTACAAAAAAAAAAATTAATTTTAATTTAGAATTTATTAATTACAGATGTTATTTTTTTAAGAATGAAATATATGAAATATATGAAATTATTTAATTATTTGTTATTATTTTTATTAAAATTTAAACAATATTTATATTATTATTTTTTTTTTTCATAATTTGTAATTTTATTTATTATGTAGATAAGTATGTTTATTTTAGAATATGGTTGATATGTTTTTAATTTAATATTTTTAATTAGTAAGTAGATGACCTGTATTTAATCATTAGAAAATATTCTAGAGTATTCTGAATAGTATACACAAATCAAAGCATAAAATTTATTTCTAAAATAGTTATGTGTGTTTTGATCTTTAATTAAATTCGTTAATTAAAAAATTGTCATATGAATGAGTGTCATATGAAATGATTATGGTTGTTTACATATTTACTATTAATAAGTTATGGGATAGGCATATGGTGTAAAAATCATATTTATGAAATAATAATATCTATGGTAAAGTGGAGGTGAATTTCTATGCTTAAGAATCTTGTTAGATGTTTTTTAGAAATGCATATTTACTTCAACACTTCAACAAAATACATATGTCATATATTAGATTAAAATATAACATGTGGAAGGAAACATTCTATATAAGCATTAAAAAAAATTTGTTATTAATAATTTCCAAATATATGCTAATATTACAAAATCTTAATACTAAAATATGTTATTGATATCTGCACTAATTTTTTATTATTATTATGAAATTTTTATATGTTATATATTAATTTATATTAAAAATCAAACTCTACAATCCAACATATTGTTTCTGTTGTGAAGCTCATTTTGTGTGGGCAACACCTGTCCAACTTACCCTAGGGAGGAATAGTGGATAATCAAATTATTTCAATTACCAGATCCTTCATGTAATGAAAGAAAGATTTGCAGTTTGGCCTCATGTGTAGGCTCTGTTAGAAACATGTCAATTGAATTGATGATTCACCATTGCGACGTTTGGAGGAAGACGTCGCACTGGCGACACTATGGCCCAACGCGTCGCTATTGCGACGACTACAAGTGCGACACAATGTCTAAGTGTCGTAATTGCGACGTTTGGAGGCCTTCGTTGCAATAGCGACGCCTTTTCTGCCGTCGGTATAACGACACTTATATGCGCGCTAAATACAAATACGAAACTTATATGCACGCTACATAATTTTTTTTTATTGTTTCGTATCCGTTGCAATAGCTACATTAACGTCTGATATCATGCGCGCATTCACCCTCCGCTCTTGCAGAACATCATTCACCCTCAGCTCTTGCAGAACAGAATTTTCCCTCAGCATTCGCCCTCAGCGTTCACCCTCAGCTCTTGCAGAACATCATTCACCCTCAGCTCTTGCAAAATGGTAAGTTCTTACTGCAGGCCCTTCCTCCTATAGTAGGGTTGACTCTATTTGGGTTTTTTTGGTCAATTCCATTGGATTTTGTTAGGCTGTAGGGTTCTCTCTAGATGTCAAGAATCAAGATTCAATACCCTCTATTATCTTCATCACCCAATACAAGATTTAAATTTTTCCCAAACAAAACGCTTATTAATTTGGCAGCCATTATTTCTCCCTGCTTTAAAAACCCTACATTTAAATGAAAACAAGCATTGCATTTCAACTACAAAAAACTATTAGTGTTCAAATGTACATGTTTGCTACATTAACGTCCGATATCACGCGCGCATTCACCCTTCGCTCTTGCAGAACAACATTCGCCCTCAGCATTCGCCCTTAGCTCTTGCAGAACAGCATTCGCCCTCAGCATTCGCCCTAAGCTCTTGTAGAACAGCATTCTCCCTCAGCATTCGCCCTGAGCTCTTGAAGAATAGCATTCGCCCTCAGCTCTTGCAAAACAACATTCGCCCTCAGCTCTTGCAAAACAGCATTGGCCCTCATCTCTTGCAGAACAACATTCACCCTCAGCTCTTGCAAAATGGTAAGTTCTTACTGCAGGCCCTTCCTCCTATAGTAGGGTTGACTCTATTTGGGGTTTTTTGGTCAATTCCATTGGATTGTGTTAGGCTGTAGTGTTCTCTCTAGATGTCAAGAATCAAGATTAAATACCCTCTATTATCTTCATCACCCAATACAAGATTTAAATTTTTCCCAAAGAAACGCTTATTAATTTGGCAGCCATTATTTCTCCCTGCTTTAAAAACCCTACATTTAAATGAAAACAAGCATTGCAATTCAACTACAAAAATCTATTAGTGTTCAAATGTACATGTGTGCATCACTTGTGTAGGGTATTCCTTTTCCACTTTCACATTATCCAAGAATGTGTGCAGTATAGTTCATAATTTTTGTGATTTAGATTATCTTGAAAAGGGAAAGGTAAATTATTTCCCATGGAAAAAGAAGGTTTTCCCTTTTTACTACTGGAAATGGTACAACAAAGTTCCATTTCTACCCGAAACTCCTATGAAACAGGAACCAAATAAAGGCCATGTCCTCAATGGAAATCATTTGGCTTTGAAAATGGCCATTGCACCATGTTGTTTCTTATATTACATCATGATAGTTTCTTAGGTCATTTCTTGTTTCTTGAGATGAAAAACAACCAAAGAAATTGTGAAGATCCTTTCAAGAAATAAATTACCATTTGTCAATCATATCTCAACTATTTTTTATTTTATTTAGTGGTTGCTTACTTTGAGAGAAATTTGACACTTCTATAAGGAATATAACATAAAAACAAAAAATGGGAAGGAATTGATGAGGTAGATGACCTTTAGTTGTTGTCAATTAAGAATTGATAATACACGATGCATGTTCTATACTACAAACTAGATTCCTTCCTGGAGTTAGGACACAGAGTATTGAATCAAAGTTGTAGTTTCTAACTTCTTGTATCGGTTCATCAATCTTGAAATTCAGACATTGCATGTCTTCATTGCTTCATGTTTGAATAATTTGCATCATATCGTACAATAGGAAATTAGGAATTATGATTATTATTACTTTATGGATCCGTTAAGTTACTTTTAAGTTTGCATGGTTTAGTGTGAAATTATTCTAGTCCCCAAACACATATAATCAAGGAATTATAACGTGATTTCAAACATTAAATATCAACAAAATCGTTTAAAAGATATTGAAAGGAAAAAGGTGATGGAAGATAGAAAGTGCCTTACTTAAATTCTCTAAGGATTTTTCAATAGTTGCTCCAAAAGCTTCACTTCAAGGCCCTTCAAGATCATCTCCAACAATGCTATACCATCAGCTTCAACAATGTTGCTCCAAAAATGTCCTCAAGGTCTTCACAACAAGTTTACTAGAAGTTGCTCCAAAAATATATTCAATAAGGTCTTCATTGTCAACTCGTCTCTTGTTTGGGTGCCTTAATGTGCAATGACATGTTTCCAGGACTGAATTCAATGCAAGGCATATTTGAAACTCTAACTATGTCGTCCGGTGTCTTATTAGAAATTATTTCAGTTTTCATTTTGTGTTTTCAAGTTAGATATTGTTTTCAAGTTTTTACATTTATAATTTTATTGCAATGTAGCAGACTGATCAGAGCAGTGCAGGAACAACCCCGAGACAGGATGATCGCGGAAAGAGGCCAGCGGAAGAACATGTAAAGTGCCAGCATTGCTCTATCTTCAAGTATTTTAGTTATTTACATAATTGAAATAATATTAATTTTGTTCAAATATGCAGACACCTAGCCATGGTATGCCTGATGATTCCCTCTTTGAGGAAGAGCTTTCTTCATCCCTATCTCTAGTGTTCTTGTTGCGAAAAAAGGCACGAGATGCAAGGTCAGAATTTAATACTTTGAGAGACGCACCTCAAACACCTGAAATAGAAGAGAGGACAAAAAAACTTATGAGCCAGCTAGAAACATATCAGGTAATAATAAAAAGTCAAAAGGATATTTTTTTGTTCTGCATGAGATGAATTGTGATAGTTTGATTTTTAATTTTTACATCGACTAAACTAACAAAAAGTTCTTTTGTATGTAGCGTTTTCTGGAACTTACTGAACCTGGTGTTGGTGGTAGTGGGACACAAGGGCAAGAGATTACCCAACAACCCTCTCATACACCTTCTACTCCTTTAGGTTCCAACCAAGAAACACACCCTGCCCAAGCAGACACCCAGCCAACCGCTGAACGTGTTGGCACTGATGAGGCTGATATGGCCAACTACATTATTGCGTTTCCTAGAGCTACACGTGTCAGCTCCACAGGGACCATTAATGGCACGTTGTTGGTGAATGATGAAGGTGTCCCTATAAAGCACGTACAACTCCTAGGTAAATTTTAATATTTTAACTATTTCATGTACTTTATCTAAAACATATTTATCATGATTTTTATTTTTAAATTAATGATAATATCTTCTTCTTCTTTTCTGTGTAGGAAACAATGAGTTCTACAGGTTTCTGGAGAGCCATGCGTTGGTAATTTTTGGCCCAACCATACGCACAGGGTGGAATTCCCAGAATTCCAACCTGAAAAAAGAACTTCTATATTATCTAGAAGCCCTTTTTGGGGTCGGCACATTTGACAGAACAGCGGTGGCTCGGGTAGCCGACAAATATTTGAAATATACCAAGGACACCTATAGGACGCAATTGCAATTTAACCCTAGATATGAGCGTCCTCTCGCAGTTCCAGAGAGTGAGTGGAGAGCACTCATCCATGAAGGAAAAGAGAAAAGGGCAAAGAAAGAAGGAAAAATGCCAACTGGACCCGCAAGGTAAATTACAACTTTAATTCAATAGCTTTAATTTTCTCTATGTCTAAAATAAAAGTTTGCTACGTCATATCTAACTTTAATCTTTTGATGCTAGGTTTCCTGACACCTCAAAGGCAACCAAAGCTAGGATTGAAAAAAAGGGCCATCACAAGCTAGGCCAGGGCGGCTACTTGAAATTAGCCGCAAGAATTGTAATTAAGTAGCTAAACATCTTATAATTAATTATATCGCCTTCCAACGTTTTTGTAATCCTATCAAATATGATTAAAAATACACAATCATATGTAATGTAGGGTGATGACTTCGGAACAGAAACTACAGAGGAAGATAAAAATATCGCTTTTCATTTCGGCTATCAAGCCGTAGTTGAACGTCGCATAAGCTTGGGGCAGGTCCCAAGATCCAGAATGCCTGATAAGGTAAAACATTAACCTTTCAATATGTTTGTTTTCATCCATAAATTTAATGTCTAACAACTTTGTTTAAATCAGGGGAGCAACACTACCGACGACACAAATAACCTAGTTTTAGAGCCAAATGTAGATGATCCTCACGTGCAACCTGATCATTGTAGTAGGGACCAGGCCGACAATGCTACTATCAGTGAGGGCCGTGACGGTAATTAATTTCCACTTATAATTTTTTCTAATTATACCTTGATGGTTGTCCTTATAACGTTTTTTTGTTTAAATGACAGAGAATGTTTCCCTTGAGGATCTTACCACCAGAGAGGAAGACATGGCAACAATTCCAATGGTGACAACTGGTGCACTAGGTAAATAATCTCATTGCAATTTTTTTTATTAATATTACCGAACTAGTTCAATGATATTTAAAAACTGACAATTAAAATTTAATATTATCTGTTTTTGTAGGCGATGCCCCGTCATTGGATGAGACCAGACATCGTGACTACGCAACTAGGTCAGCGGCGACAACTGGTGCACCAGGTAAATAATCTCATTGCAATTTTTTTTTATTAATATTACCGAACTAGTTCAATGATATTTAAAAACTGACAATTAAAATTTAATATTATATGTTTTTGTAGGCGATGCCCCGTCACTGGATGAGACCAGACATCGTGACCACGCAACTAGGTCAGCGGCGACAACTGGTGCACCAGGTAAATAATCTCATTGCAATTTTTTTTATTAATATTACCGAACTAGTTCAATGATATTTAAAAAATGACAATTAAAATTTAATATTATCTGTTTTTGTAGGCGATGCCCCGTCACTGGATGAGACCAGACATCGTGACTACGCAACTAGGTCAGCGCCGACAACTGGTGCACCAGGTAAATAATCTCATTGCAATTTTTTTTTTATTAATATTACCGAACTAGTTCAATGATATTTAAAAACTAACAATTAAAATTTAATATTATCTGTTTTTGTAGGCGATGCCCTGTCACTGGATGAGACCAGACATCGTGACTACGTAACTAGGTCAGCGGCGACAACTGGTGCACCAGGTAAATAATCTCATTGCAATTTTTTTTATTAATATTACCGAACTAGTTCAATGATATTTAAAAACTGACAATCAAAATTTAATATTATCTGTTTTTGTAGGCGATGCCCCGTCACTGGATGAGCCCAGACATCGTGAATACGCAACTAGGTCAGCAGTGCGGGTTGAAAGGCACGAAACAGGAGCAGAGCACGATGATATCGATGATGTAATTAGGAGCTTTAAAAATAGGAAGAAGAAAAAGAAAATTTGACAATGTAAAATATTGTATTATTATAAGACAAACGTTACCATACTTGGAACGTTTTTTGCGTTATATAAAAAACTCATTTATCATACTATTTTTATGTCAAGCATTAATTGCAATGTTTCCTTGCGTACTTTTTGTTGAATTGTTTTTTAATTAGTTATTGAATTTTTTTTTTATGCTCATGAAAGTAAAAAATGAAATATAGATTGGGTATTGGGGAATTGAGAGTGATGTGAGGGGGGGGGGAGGGGCCATAAGAGCTTCCACCTTCACGTGGTTGGCCTTGTTTAGTAGAGAATAATTTATTGGAGCGATTTAATCTTGGAGCAAACCTCGATCCAGCGTAGCAACAAAAAAGTCATTGTTGACTTAGTTGCTACTCTTTCAGATCGTGGGAGGCTTGTTCCAAGTTCATGCGACTCCAATAAATTGTTCTTGAAACGAAGAGGAGCTTATTCAGGTATGTCTTGACATTTTCAACATATGTTCTAACATTATCATAAGAATGCATCTTAGAGTAAAAAATACTACATCAATTACTTGTATTTATTGTATAGATAATGATGGATTTTGATTGACTTGGCAGTGCAGGTACAAATCCTCTTGCAACATGAGCAATACAACTTGTCAACCAGGGTCATGTCCAGGATATTTTTTCTTGTGCGCTTGACCAGGTTCGTAATGTCACATTTTGTAAGTTCCTTTACAGTTCATAATTCAATATTAAAGTAATGCATAAAGCTTTTCACAACAATAAAAGGAAAGGGTTATGGCTGAGTCAAATTTTATTGTTGTTGACAGTGTAATGAAATGTATCTCAATGCTATGGTTTTGGCCTTTTTATTGGTTGAATTAGAGGACCCAGTTGAAAATATTGGGGCCAAGTAGGTCGGTTTTCCTTTTTGCTGATGGTTTGGTGTATCTAATTGAATTAGTTGCCTAAGGTATTTTTGGTTGCAAACTCCTTTTCATTTTTCATACAGTATTGGCCTTGTGGAATACATTTGATTGTGTGGTCTTGCTAGATCTACAACATTTGTAGTTGTTTAGTCTTATGGCCGAGGTGCACTTTTATTATGGAAATAGTTGATGCAATATTGTCATTTAATCCTTACTGCAGGGTAGCATGTTGAGAAGTTTCTTGTGAAACATTTGGTATTCAAAATGACACTTGATCCCATACAACATCATGCACTTGACTTCAAAATTCATATTCAAAGTGTGCCAGACAATTCTTGCAAAATTTCAAATATTTATGTTGTTTTAAACCATTATCTTTTTCATGTATTGGATGCCGAAAATGTGAAAAAGACTTTGGTATGAAACCAACTGGTGAATAATTTCCAGCAAAACAACCACTTCCAAGACATGATTTAGAAGTAGAACATATGTACTTATGAAGCATAGAAATATATCCTTGATGCATTGTCAATGTTTGGCTAGGGTTATTTTGGGAGAAAATAACTCCTTATTCCTAGAATAGTGATCTTCAATACAAGTAAATGCCAGAGAAGAGAGATCATCGTGTGACGCAACAAAACTAAAATTGGACCCCTAAGGAGAGTTGGTGTGTCTACAATCGCTCTGTCAGCATTTTCCTTTGGTTTACCCCGTTCTTTCCCTCCAGCCTGAGTCTTAATTGACTTCTTCTTTATTCGGGTTTATTTATCAAATTCGTAGAATTTGATAAATAAATACTATCCACAATGGTTGGACTTTAATTTATATTCCCGACTTTATATTATCTCCAAGCCTTATAACCAATGTTTAACTTTCAACGCTTTGTATTTATACTCCACGTTTCTTTTTAAATAAATAACTTGTAATGAACTTTCGGCTCTATATTTCACCACCCAGCCTTACAACAATCACGCTCCAGACTTATGCTAATTATCTGCCAATCGTTTAATTAAACAATTTCATTATACTTCGGCCCCACCTATATATATCAATAACCAATCAAACACTCGTATTGTACCTGGCTATCCTCCGCACACCTTAGTTAACCTCCGGGCAAGTTCAACGTGCGACCACCGTCCGATGGCCCTTCTCCAAATCAACGACTCTTGGCAATTTTGCTCGGCTTCCAACGTCGGGCTTTAACGTGCGATGGCGTGGGTTAAACGGTTGTTTTCCGGGGTCACTTCGCCACGTGTCGCATTCCCTATGGAATCGCTCACGAATAGGAAATACCGCCTACTCCGCAAAAGTGGTGCGATATGGGCAACCCGCTTTTGTGATTCCGCTCGTGGTTTTGGTACAGGGCTTGACCACGGGTGCAAGTCTGGTTCCGCTATCCTTTTGTTTGTTAACTCATGTCCAATCCTAGGGTTAGGTTCCGAAAGCACAACAATATTGTCTCTTTATTAAGCGGGATTTTTATATTTGAACAGTGTTCATGACCCCGGTTCTCTACACAGACCTCGCCTTCGGGTGGGGTGAGTTCACAAGGTTATCCAACAATTTACGGGAATTCAAAGACAGAAGAATGGAATTATCAGTACCCAATCGCCTCACAGTTAAACAATTCTTCACAATTAGCAGTTCGAGATAATTCAATGGCAACTAAGCTTGAAAATCATTTAACTGGAAACAATTGTTCACACACAGAGGTTTATTGTAGAAATCCCCTCTCTACTCTCCTCTTCCCTCTCTACTTTTATTCATCCGAGGAATTAAAATTTATATACATAACATATGGCTCTTTTGAGGCTCCAACTTCACTCCTTCCTTTAAAACAATATGAACCAAATACTCGAATTCTTATTTCCCAAAGCACATTTGGATATTTTTACATAAAAATGATTGTTCTCAATAATTTATATAACTTTTTCACATGTTTAGTGTGGTATTCCCATGATTTATTATAAATATGTGTATTATCAAAGAAAACCAACACAAATTTTATAAGATGGGATCAAAAAAAATTGTTCTTAAGTCGAGCCCGTCGGACTTCAAACGGCGATAAACCATAATTCAAACCAAATTCGCGTTCCAAAATAGCCTGCTGACGTCGGCCAATTTTGTGACGCGAAAACCAAATGAATTCCGCCCTAATATTTTTCGGGTCTGAAGTTGGGCTGGCGTACGGAGGGAGAGTTGTGACGCGAATTTCTTATCAAATTTTCCCTAATCTTTTTCGGGTCCGGATTTCCACTGCGCGAGCGGCCCAAACAAAGATCCGCTCCTATCCCTCTGTGACGAAACCATTGTACATGCTGACATCATCAATCAAAACCCGCCACCCTTTTGACTTTGTAAATAAAACAAATTGTGTCTGCGTCATTTTCATTGTTCCGTGCGCTAGCCAGTCTTCCATGCAACAAAATTCAAAAACCAATTGTTAACGCTTGCTGACCGTTACCTTGCTGAAGAGAATTGAAGCCGAGTATTTCAGGGTTCTTCTGTCATAACCAGCGCCTGTTTAAACACGTTTCATTTCCCGTAAACAGGTATTTATTCCAATTCCCCACTAAACTCTGTAAAAAATCTTGGTTTTAGTTTTAATTCTGCACTAAGGTCTGAAAAGAAGTTCAGTTTGGTCTTTTTCGTTCCCAGAACTGCAATTATATTCCCAAAACTGGTAATTGTGCCCCTTTTCCACAAAAACCCCGAAATTCCATTTCTGAATCCACAAGAACCAGAAATGGAAGTTCCCGTAGCTCTGAATGTCGTGCCCATCAATGCCCCTCACAAGGACTTGGATTATTTGCCTTTAGCCGATATGGATTTTCAAATTAAGGACTTGCGTCTAGGTGAGAATCCTCTTCGAATATTTTGCCGCTGCAAAGACAATTATTTGAATGGTTCTGACATCTTTGGACTTTGGGAATCAAATCTTCCTATGTACCTTCTCCCCTCAGTCCATATTTTTCCCGAGTTAATCCATTATTGCTACGCAAATTATGATCCCAACCAATGAGCAGTTTTATCCCCAAGTCAAACTGTCCTTTTCCCAATAACTGCTCAGTCCATAAATGAAATGCTACAATTCCAACCTGGTCAAGCTCTCACTCCCCTGTCCATGGTTGAATTACTTGAGAAATCTACTAAGTTATCCCATGAAGAGTTAAACCGCCTATGCCAAAACTTCATGTTACCAGAGCATCAGCCTAAAAACCCTCCCCCTTATGGTTATACTTTCTTTACTGATGAGGGTAGACTTATTTTAAACATGATATCTTCCATAATGGGCTTCAATACTAGTGATTATGTTGATCAGTTAACCCTAGTATTGTTATCCATTTTTACCCCTGGACAGCCTCCTGCTGTCAAGTACGATTTTGCATCTTATATTGCTAACAAAATCCATGATCAGTTCATGAGATTTGAGAATGAGAGAGTATTTAAGTATTCTTCTGTCATATATCATCTCATGATTTACTTTCAGTCAGAAAATTTCCCTTTTTATGTTAAGAAACTTGATGCCAAAGGGAATCCTAGGTCAGTCATCTTTTGGTCTGCCATTACTCACAATTCCTCCGATTATCCTTATTCCTATAATGAGTTTGTCGACCTTTTTGTTCATCCTGCAACTACCTTGTTGACAGGAGTCTCTCCTCCTAGAATTAACAATGAAATCAAGAAAATCCTTCAACTCTCAAAGCAGTACAAGATAGGTGACTGGTACCTATATCAAAACTACACAGAGATCAGGATATATGGGTGTGAATTATGCCCATTCAAACTACCCAAGTATGTCCCAATGAGACTCTTTGCATTAGAATATTTCAGGCAGATGAATAATTAAGATATAATTCATTTTTGCAATGCAAAGAAAAAGGCTCAACTCAGGATCAAGAGCCAATTAGGTCCCTTCATTTGTAACTCTAGGGAAGCTGGAAAGGAAGCCGAAAGGATTTTAGAAGACTATCTCAGACTACAAAAGAGTTTCTACCGGGTGCCTTATGATCCAAACAACTTTATCTGTGATAGAAGAATGAAAAATAAACGGTCACCATACATCCATCAAAGAATCCCAGAAATAGAACAATATGCTAATATGGATGAATGGACAGAAGGGACATTGGTTGAAAAAGATAGTGAGCAGGTCAATGTTGAAAATGTAATGAAATATCTTGAAAAGATACTTGACCTAGAATATTTTGGACAGGTGCAGGGATCTTCTTCAGCCAGGACTTTACAACAAAATTTGCAGGAGATTAGTACAGTAGCAGTAGAATCTAAAGGAAAAGAAAAGGAGCCCGATATACAAATAATTGAAAAATTCATAATGACAGAGCAACCAGAGACTTCTAAAGAACAAGGTCAAGGACAAATTCCTCCTACTCAGATCAGTGAGCCAGAAATTTCTATTTTACAAACTCCTCTGAATATAGAAAAGGGAAAAAAGAGAGAGGTTGAAACAACTACTCCTATTGGTGGCTCTTCTGAACAGCAAGATGTTAAAAGGCAGAAATTAACTCCCCTTCCAGAAGATGAATCATTTCAGGAAATCCCTGACAGCCAGGGAAGAGAAGATAGTCAGCAAACAGATACAGGTAGTGGGACATCCACTAATTTTCAAAAACAGGGAATACAGAGGCAAGAAAGTGCAGAAATATCTTCTTTCAAACCTCCAGTAAAAACTGCCTGGGACATCAAAAGAACATTCATCAATATAAAGGCCAGGAACGATCCACTTAGACTTCAAGTGTACAACCAATTTTTGAAGATGGCTCCGAAAAATCAAGAAAGATTGATGTCAGCTTATGACATCCAACAAGGTAAGATGTTAATGAGCCATTTGAAGCCCAAGGTGCAGTAGCCTCAGACAGCTGCAGATTACGTTAGGACTAATTTTGAAGTCTTAGCAAAGGATATCCATCCTTTAGATCAAATTGAGCTACACAAGCAAATAGGTGAGATGATTTATTCTACTCTGACAGATAAATCAATGATGACCCATAAGTTGCAGGATTCTTTGGATAATACTAATACACAGTTGCAGCTTGAAAAAGCCTCCTCCCAGGCTAAGGATAATAGAATCAAAACTTTAGAGGAAATAATCATTGGTTTGGGTCATAATCCTAAAGATGTGAAAGGTATTGAAGCTTTGATCAAGAGAAAATATGATGATATTGCAGCTCTGAGAAAACAATTAAAGTTACCGGCCTCAGGACATCCACAGACTGCAGAAATCATCAAACAAAATTTTGAGGAAGAACTAATGGATTTGCTCTTAAAATTGAATGAGCAACTTACTGCAACTGAAAAAGAGCTTGAGAATGCATTAAAAGATAAGCAGGCAAATATTCTAGTATCTACAGCAGGAGTAGTGACAGGTACAGCAACAACAGGTCAGCCAGCAGAATTGTCACAGAGCAACACCGCAAATTTGAACACTGATGAATTAACAAAGTCAATGGAAGATATGAACATTCAGGCCATAGAGCTTCACAAAACAAAGGAACAATTGGCCACTCTAGAACATAAATATGATCTTTCAGAAATGAGTGTTGCTGATAAAACAAGAGAAGTGAACAAATTAGAAAAAACAGTTAAAGCATTGGAAAAGGATCTCACATTGGAGAAACCTTTAAAAGAAATAAATGATATTCTTTGGGATAATATCATTCAATCAATAAAGGATGTTTGGTCCTCAATTCAAATAATGGATGAACAAAATAACTTAGTTAAATTGGCTCTGGATGAGATTGAGAGATCAAGAGAAGAGTTGGGAAATATGCCAGAAGAGGCCAATAGACTTATACATTTTTTGAATACTCAGACTAAGAATCAACTTGCAGAAATTGGTATTCAGGACAGGACCGAAACAATTCTGGAAATAAAGAGAGTTTTTACTAAAAGAAATCTGGTACAGAATTTAGAACGAAGGTGCTCAGATATGCAAGAAGAAATCATTTCCTTCAGAGAAAGATTGAATATTTTGTTAAATAGAGGATTTCCCAGTCCTATAGTTGCAGAAGATAAGCTAATGGACCTTGATAGTTATGTTGAAAAATTGGACAAATATGCCGATAATCAAGCTAGTTCTTCAACCAGTTCATCAACAGCAGCATTGCCTACAGGGAAAAACCTTCATGACAGATTGGAGAATTTATTTTATCTTGAGCATGAAGTAAATCATTTGTTCCCAAATCAACCTAATTTCTTCAGATATACTGAGGCTTATGAAACACTAAGAAAGTTGCAAAGGACCAGAGTGCCAGAAGTTCAATGGTGGGAAGAAATGATGGAACTTTTGTAAAAAATTATCCTTACATAAATTTTTTCCTATTTACCATAGTATATCATGATAAAAAGGATAAAAGGATGAACAAAGGTCAAAGAGTATCAGAGCAGTTAAAGAGTATCAGTGAAATGAAATAATCAACATAGAATTACTAAAGAGGACAGCAGCAAGCCAAGATATAGGGCCTGCCTCCAGCACATTCTTAAAAGAAGGAAACAACACAACATCAATTATCATTTTTCTTATCTACGAGACCATCTGTCTCTATATTGTTGTAAAATACTTATTAGTTATCCTAGATAATATCTCAATTTGTTATGAGATATTTTGTATGAATTTTTGTATAAATACTCCATCAATTGGAGTAGTAAGTGTGGATTCATATACTTTGCAGTAACATTGACTTTTTCAGAATAAAGTGTTGTTGGAGAAATTTCTTTGTGGCTTGCTGGATGATGAATTGATGCTAGAGACTTTTTACAGGATTCATATGTCAAACTACGGATCAATAAGTCATTTCTATCCCGTGTTTTAAGTTTTTATATCTGTTTATTATATCACTGTGTTTCATTTCTGAATAATTAATGAAAAGGAGTAAATCAGAAGGTACTTAAGTGTAATTTGGTTTTAATCATTATTATTCTAAATGTTTTCTTCTAAACTAGTTATAAACAGTGAATTCTT
>CM076579.1:876138977-876308240 GCA_034641835.2 Pinus albicaulis
ACAACTTGGAAGTTGGTAAGGAAAATTATCAGGGTTGTTGCCACTTGGCTTGGAGTTCGCAACCTCATTAATTTTCTTTAATGCATTTCCTTCAATGCTGTAGTTGTCACTGGCCAGCAACCTTTACAATAAATTTATTAGACCCGTCACGCTACGATGAAAATTTGACGTGATCACTGATCATTGATTTCTTATTGTGATAAAAAACATTGGAGATTTACTGTCCTGTTTTAAAGTTTCATTTTTTTTTTTTAAATTGAAACCGCCGTCGGTATACCGACGTCTTGTAAGCGTCGCTCTTTTGACGTTTTGAACGATTTCCATTTTCGTCGGTCTTGTGACGTTCGTTGATATTGCGACAGATCTAGAAATGTCGGAAGAGCGACAACACAAAGACTTCGGAAGGGCGACGCTCAAAATTTCGGACCACATTTCGTCGGAATTGCGACAGTTCTTCCTGGCGTCGATATTGCGACACTTGTGGAAAGCGTCAGTCTTGTGACACTTTTGCAATACGTTGGCCTTCTGACACTTTTGTACGGCGTCGGAAATGCTACAGTTTAGACACGTCGGAAGAGCGACAGTATAAAGATGTCGGAAGAGTGACGTTCAAAACGTCGGATGACATTTCGTCGGAATGGCGACACTTTACAAACGTCGGAAGAGCAACATTAAAAACGTCGGACCAAATTTCGTTGAAATGGCGACACTTTACAAACGTCGGTTTGGGAAACGTCGGAAGAGTGACGCGTGTTTGGAAGCGACGGAATAAGTGTCGGTAGTGTGACACTTTGTAAATGCGTCGGAATTGCGACCGCATGAAAAACCACTCTTTTCCCATCCTCGATCTGTCGCTCTTGCGATGACTGTGTGTCGGAATAGCGACGATTTGGCCGTCGGAAATTGCGCCAAATTTTCTATTGTTTGAATGTGATGAGGTGTTGATGACTATATTTCTTGCAGTTTTGTAATTGGGCGTTCTGAGCTCCCATTATGGACTGTCGAATAATGAGAAAAGGGTGATATATAGGCCAATATTACTCATTTCAATTCGTTTGCTTCATTTGATATTTTGAGGTTAGAGCTGAGCCCTTTCTGATGAGCCTTTCTTGCCGTTGCGGTCAGCCTGAGTACCCAGGATTCACGCTGTCAGTTTCAAGTGGGGCCCTGAATGTCATGTTTTTTTATTTTGTCAGTTTTTTCCTTGGGGGTCCGTAAAAATGTGATTTTTATGGATTAACTACCTCTCTTTTGTGTCGATCACGCGGCAAATCGAGGTAGAGCTGCGTGGACCTCACGAAGAAGGACACTTTCCCGCGAGGTTATCGCGCTTGGTGGTGCTTTTGTGTGAAGAAGTGCACATTTTATCTTGATATATATGTGTGGACATTGCACATGTGTAGAAAACAGGTGCAATGATTGGAAAAAGACTTAAATTTTTTTTTTGGTCACTGATTTTGGTTTTTCTCTAGCAATAAGATGATCAGGAGATCATGTCCAAGTTTTAAAAAATGCTCAAAATTGAAAGTGCTTAAAAATGTTTGCAACCTGAACGATTAGGAAGGTCTCATCGCTGTGATTCTGGTGCCGCAAACGGTTCACAAAACCGAGGTTGTATGCATAAGTTAGTGAGGTTTGAAAACGCCCAGTAAACTCCAAAATAGGACTTTTGATTTAAGTTGAGTATGCCATTTTTATAAAAAAAAATATAAGGAAAAAGTTAATTTTTTAAATGTTTATGGGAGGCCTATCAGTGGGTGCCACATGGATTTCCTGGAGGCTGCCACGTGGCCCCAGGCCGGGGGTGTGAAAGGGTAAAAGATTACGTGGTTAGCAAGTTTCGAACACACGACCTGACACCTCGTGCAGGGTGGCCCGACCGACCCGCCTATGGCAAATTTCTTAACTGTCGTGCAGAGCTGAATGTCTTATCGGGTCAGTTTGAATAGGTGGAAAAAGGTTTGGGCTAGACCCCATCATCAGCATGACCAAGACCCAGAACCATTGCAGAAGACTTAATCGCAAGTTGGGAAATGGTTACACAGACCGCGCCATGTGCCAGAGGTTTAATGCCACATTTACTACGACGGATTATCCATGCGGTTTCAGTGGAGGTTCGGGTAGAGGCACCATGTGAACGTCCCACTTGAAATTTAATGCCACATCAAATAGTTTCCGCCAAGTTTGGAGTGCATTCCTCCTATTCCGGAGATTCCCCCATCTTAGCACTGTTAACTAGAGTTCCTCCAGTTTTGGAGGAGGTTTTCAAGGGATATTGGGCAAAATTTGTTTTTGTCATAACTCCTTCAATTTTCAACCAATTTGAGGGAAAAAATAGTCAATTTCAACTATCTCATACCTACTGGACTCAACGGAGTATGTTGCAGAGCCATCATAGATCTGATAAGCAAGTTTTTGCTTCAATGAAGTTCAAGGGGTCACAAGGGCCACAAGGAGGCAGAATCAGTTTGAGGCCTAGCGAGGGGAGCTAGAGGCCTTATCCAGAGATCCAATAGTAAAAATTGGATATTTCAGATGTTAGGAATCTGATTATATGGTTTTCAGAGCCTGTAGAGAAATTTTGAAGGCCAAAAAGCTTCAATAAAGTTCCAGGGGCTATTAGTGCCAGCTTTTGCCAACAGCAGTGCCGGGCTTAGCGAAAGCAGCTAGATACCATATGCAGTGAACCAATAGTCATTCTTAATTTTAAACTGAATTTTGAATCTAATGGTAGATGTTTCAAAAAGTGTTGAGGACCTCTAGAGGTCGAAAACCCAACAGAGAAATTTTCAGTGACCCTAGTGCCAGGGGGTGTCGACAGGTGTTGGAGGCGAAACCGGAGTAGCCGAAGGCCATTTTGATGAATGAATAGTATATATTGACTAATTCAAAAATTTTGGAATCAATGAAAGTGTTTTCAGAACATTTTGATAAATTCTAGAGCTCAAAAAGCTGAAGGGAAGTTTTGGGCAATGCTGGGCAAACTGTGGAGGAGGGCCTAGTTTGGGGATGCAGTGCTCGATTTGAGCAATTTATTAGTAAATATTTGGTTTCTGAGGTGTGCTGGATACAACAGAAGTGTTTTTAGTGACATAAATATAATTCTGAAGGAGTTTGTGCCATTTAGAAGCTCAGAGTAGTTCAAAGCATCAATAGAAGGAATCATGTCAAAGGGAGCCTAAAGCCGTTTGCAGAGTTTGGACAGCCATGAGAGGGATATAGATGGTATTATCAGCCCTTTGGATCAGTTTAGTATCCATTAGAGTTAAGTGTGGAAATTCTAAAAGAAACCTTACCATAATCCCAAAGATCTGAGTCAAGATGACAAAGCTCAAAGGAGACGTAGCCCACGAGATTCGGGTGAACTCCTAGATTAATTTTTCTATTGTATTTAAATGTTTTATTGCTGCATTATGTTTTTGTTATACATGTTAAATTTAAACAAGAAAAAATGAACTTAAGACACATAAATAGTTAAAAATCATACCCCACTTTCAAGCATAAATTTCACAAATTGTCAAGTACAAGCTAGATCATTTAATTGTTAAATTGAGTGGGAGGTTCTTGAAATACATAACAAGTTATCCATATCATTTTCAGACCAGGTTGATATCAGAGCACTTGGTTTCTTGATTGGTAAAGAAATCTATTGCTTGTATAATTTGAAAGGTGTTTAAACAGTGTAAAATTTTGACTAGTTTACTGCTCGCAAACTGACTGTTGTTTGAGTTTGCTAGAGGTGAAGGGATAGCTACTTATTAGCTAATACTTGGAGAGGAAAAAAAGGAATAAAGGGCTGAAGTAATCTTCCTTACCCCAAAGGACCTCAAGGTCACCCTTGGAATACAAACCCTCTTGACGATTGTTTGTTAAAAAGCTCTTGGAGTTTGTTTGTTTTTTGGCTTCTTGAATAAGAGTTTGTCTCTACAGCCATTTGGTTTAAAAAAGCTTTGTCATTTGTTTTTGAAATCTTTGTGAAATTTTTTGAAGTTAATTTTGTTCATTGACATCATAATGACAACTTCTACAAGTGATTTTTCCTCCTTCACAATATTCTTGGATGAAGATATGAAGCGTGACTTTATTGTATTGAAGGACATGGTGTAGATTCTGTTTGAAGATAGAAGAGAAAGAACTGAACTTCATGAGAAATTGTTTGCCATGAAGCAAGAGAAGGAAGAAATTCTTCAAATATTGCATGATATGGAGATGCAGCTCCATCAAGCTCAAGAGGCTTTGACCAAGAACATGCGCAAGGAAGAGGTAATCCACTTTAATTTGTCTTCATTTTCCTCATTAGAAAGATGTGTTGGTTCTTTCAAAAAACACATGAGAGTTATAGGTCCAATTTAATGATTAAAATGGGATATGAATGCAAGGGTTTAGGCAAGCATGCACAAGGCATGTTTGATCCTATTTTGGTTGGGGAACGACCCAAGAATATTGGTCTTGGTTATGTGCAGTTTAATGGTGAAGACTCCAAAGCCATGAAGGCATGTGAGGCTACTTCAAAGAGAAATTTTGTTCCAAGTTCTAAGATGCAAATATGTCAAATTTGTTTCAAAGATTATTGCCATTTCTTTAAGCCTTTTTTCAGCAAGAAGATGGTAGACATGCAGCTTATGGCAAGCATGCGAGTTCAGACTATTTTCAAGATAAGAATGATGATGTTAGTCTGAAAATGAAAGTTGGAGCCTCTACTAATTCATCTCCTCATGAAGGAAAAAAGGATGAACATGAAAAGAAACACAAGAGGTATACATCTCCCCATGATCAATTTGATTGTGTTTCTACAAGGCATGATAATTTTGGATGCTTAAATGGAAGAAAGATTTGTTGTGCATATTGTGATCAATTTAACCATGATGTTTCGAGATGCTGGATGAGGAAGAAAGCATATAGGAAGCAGATGAGGCAAAGGAAACTTTCAAAGAAGATGCATAATATTTGCACATATTGCCAGAAGAGGGGACATGTTTTTTTCCCATTGTTGGACTTTGTATCCAACTAGTTGTCCCAAGCACATGCAGCAAGAAGACAGAAAGACTGGCGAAGGTGGAACCAAGGATTCTATTATTGATGTGAAAATGGAAGTTTCACATGAAGAAGAGTTGCAACAGCAAAAGTCGCCATGGAAGTGGCTTGGTAAGAAGTGGATGGACTTCTTAACACAGTAAGATATAATCCTTTGTACATATGTAAATTTTGGTTGTATGCATGTATTTTATGCTATAATATCTCGTTTATTTGAGCCACCTTGGATCATTGATCAAGGCAGAAATGTTTAGTTTCCTTCTGCAAATTTCTCACCAGAAATTTCTGAGTGAGTGCACGAAAGATAGTTCTAGATAGAAGGACAAGCGCATACAGGAAGGGAAGTGTCAATTGCTTTCTAGTTGTGGTTCAAAGTCACTAGCCATGCAAGGCAAGTGTTTGGAGGCTGAAGAGAAGAGGGTGATGTACTCTCATCTACTGTACAGATCGGTATATTAGTGTTTTTGGGTCCAAAAGATTCCCAGTAGGGAGGTGTGATCAGGAGATCATGTCCAAGTTTTAAAAAAATGATCAAAACTAAAAGTGCTCAGAAATGTTTGCAACCTGAACGACCGGAAATGTCTCGTCGCTGCGATTCTGGCACCATGAAAGGTTCGTAAAACCGAGATCGTATGCATAAGTTATTGAGGTTTGAAAACGCCTAGTAAACTCCAAAACATGACTTTTGACTTGAGTTGACTATGCCATTTTTATAAAAAAAAAATATAAGGCAAAAGTTGTTTTTTTAATGCTTATGGGAGGCCTATTAGAGGGTGCCACGTGGCCTGCCCAGAGGCTGCCACGTGGCCTGCCCAGAGGCTGCCACGTGGCCCTAGGCTGGAGGTGCAAAAGGGAAAATTTTTTTGTGGTTAGCAAGTTTCGAACACACGAATCGACACCTCATGCATGGTGACCAGACCGGCCCGCCTGTGGCAAATTTCTTAACTGTCGTGCACAGCTGAACATCTTATCGGGTCAATTTGAATAGGTGGAAAAAAGTATGGGCTAGCCCCTCAGGGCTAGTGTTACACCATTTTTTGGTCATCTAACCTTTTATCATTAGATGGACCCAAGTACACCATGTAAGACCAGTTTTACCCCAAGTAAAACTGCTTTCACTATGTTAATTAAGGAAACCCCAAAAGGAATAATTAATTAAACCATAATTTAATTATTATTCCCAATCATGTTTAACCCAAAAACAAAGAAATTAATGAGATACACCCATAGTTATCTTATTATTTTCTAGGAATAATTATTTAAATAATATTCCTTGTTAAATATGACCAAATCAACCACTATTAATCAAATAAATCATTATTTATTTGATTATATCCCAACCACTTCCTTAAAAAGATAAATAAATCATTTATTTATTTATTTTTCACTAATCAAGGGATTTGACCCAAGTCAAACACCCTTTTCCTCCAACAAATAATAATAAAATATTCCATAGAGGTGGATCTAGATGTGATTAACGTTATTTTAATCATGCACCAAGATCTAGAAGGACCTAATATTTTGTTATAAATAGGAGGGTTTTCCCCATCATTCTTCACCTTTTGTTGCCTATTAGATCACTCTGGATCTACACACTTGGTCTCATTTTCTACCATTTTGCTCCCATTGAGCTCTACCTTCTACATTGGGTTTTCTACATCTACAAGAGAGAGAAAGCTTAGATCTGAAGTGCTGAGGACTACAAAGAACCCATCCCATTGAGGAGATCTAGATACACCTTCTTGTTTCCTCCCAGGTGCCCTGTAATATAAAAATTCATTCAAAAAAATCGCGTTCTTGTCTTGTCTGTTGGATGCATGGAGCAAACTCTTTACTTTTCTGCTTAATGTCTTTCCATTTATAGATCTGTTTGTTGCAGCACTTTAACTACTAATTGCAGATCTGAAGATGTTTTGCAACCTCTATTGTTGTTAGGGCTATTAGTTATGCGTAGCTAAAGTGGTTCTTTTTCGTACACTTCGACGAAGAATTCATACTAACAAATGGCGACTCCACACGGGTTTTAAATTACGACCGCCGTTGTTTTCCATATTCCTGCATATCCAGCTACTTCAGGCCCTAGGGCTTCGTTTCAGCTGCTTAGTTTTCCTCTTTTTATGTCATTTTTCTCACATAAAACTCTAAAAACTTAAAATTTCTAACTTCCGTGTGTTTCTGGCCCTATTGCGCAGGTAAGCGACACCAGCCGCAACTGAGACGGCAACTTTTCTGAAAATCTGCCGCCGAGACAACCGGAACAGGGGGGTCGCACTTTTTGGCCCAAAACCTGCGACCTGGACCTCCAGGTCGCACTTTTCAGCCTGTTTTCTGCGACCTGCACTCAGATCAGGTCAGAAACTGCGACCTGCCTTTTTTCCAGCATTTTTTCTGCATTTTTTTCTGGGTTTTGCTGCAGCTTCTGCCAGGGTCTT
The DNA here is from genome assembly GCA_034641835.2 of Pinus albicaulis. NCBI lineage: Eukaryota > Viridiplantae > Streptophyta > Pinopsida > Pinales > Pinaceae > Pinus > Pinus albicaulis. Next base: position 876,146,444 of record CM076579.1, read on the forward strand.
CCAGCCTCTGTCTCAGCCCGCCTTGACCAAGATCTGATCTGTTTTTACTCATCTAAGTGGGAACCCAGCCCCTTAAGGCTTTAGTACCCTCCACTTTTTGTGGAAGAGTTTCAGCTGTTTCAGCCGTCGGTTTCAGAGCTTCAGCCCTTTCTTTTTCCAGATCTGTGACCTCACTTCCAGATCCATCGAAATCAACCTCTTTTCCTTTCAAATCACCTCTCGTCGTTTTGTTTGGACCTCCTCTAAAGGCCTCTGCCTTGCCCCCCCCGGTTTTTTGCTGATTTCCCTTTTTCCAGCCACCTTGCCTCTGTCTCTTGGCTGTGATCTGCACCCCTTATCTGCAGCTTTATCCTCCGGATCTCTGTCCCCTTTGACCCTAGATCTGTTGAGCTTCCTTTGTGTGTGTTTCCATAGTTTTTTCCCTTTCTTTTCAGCATAGTTTTGAGAGACCCACCTTCTTGGGTTAGATAGATGCATACGTAGCTGTTATTTTTCTGTTATTTCAGCATTTTATTCTGTTCTCTGTAGGTTTATTTTCAGCTACGCAGCACACTTTTTCTTGCTCTCAACAACGGAAAGGGTTTAAAAATTAAAATTAACGCACGCCACACACTGAACCTAAGTGAAGAAGCGCCTGGTTTACACCGCCTGGCAAAGACTCTAAAATCAATTGTCACCGCACCTTATCTGCCCTTGACCTTCTTGATTTTGTCCCTTTCTGCCCTTGTCGGTTTCCTTCTTCCTGTCATCATTGCGCCCCCAAGGCGCCTTTCCCGGAGACTTCTTGGCCTTCATCCTCAGTTTCCGGTTGATCGACCTGCTCCGCACCGCCGTCGTTGAGCCAGTCCACCTTCGAGTCCGCACTCCGACTCCTCTCCTGATTCATCGGGTCCCCCTTCTCCTTCCGGTTCTCCCCCTTTTATCTTCACCATGTCCGGATCAGGTTCTCCCGGCCCCAATGCCGCCCCTACTTCTAGCGGAACCGTCACAACCACTACTCCGGCCACCCCTGTGCTGCCGTACATTGCAGGCCTCAGCCTCCCCGATTTCCATCAGTTAATTAACGACCCCATTCACCACAATGCTACCTGGCCCACTATGCCCACCAAGTTACCCTCTGATATCCCTAAGTTCGAGGGCCTTAATGGCGAAGACCCAACCAATCACGTCCGGTCTTTCCACATGTGGTGTTCCTCCAACTCCATTACCGATGACTCCATCCGTCTTCGTTTGTTCCAACGCACGCTTACCGGCGAAGCTTCTAAATGGTATGTCGAACAGGCCACTTCCTCCCATACCACGTTCGAGACTCTTTCCCAAGCCTTCTTGTCGTACTTCCAGCTCCCTCTCCGATACGACACTGGTACGGAGCTCTTGACTTCATTTAAGCAATCCTCTTCCACACGCCTTTCTGCCCATGTTCAGGAATGGCGACGAAGACGGAGCTTATGTCGAGCCCCTCCCTTTGAAGATCGGGTTTACATGGACCGGTTCCTTCGCACCCTCCCGTCTCCCATCGGCAAAGATGTCGCCTCTCACTTTCCTCAATCTGAAGAAGCCGCCCTCCAAATAGCTTTAAAATATGACCTGATCTACGCTCAATCCGGTTATGTTTATACCGTTCTTCCTGACATCCCCAGGCCCGGTGGCGCTAACGCCCCGGGGGCATCTCATTCCGCCGACGGTATTGTTGGATCTCTTTCCCATCCATCTGCTCACCCTCCTATGGGCCATGGTCTCCCTCAGGGAGGGGCCAGCACCTCAAGCACCCTTCCCCCTCCCGGCAACATGTATCCAGGATACGGCATGCCTCCTCCTTTTGCCCAACCTCCTGCTTACCTCAATGTCGCCCAACCCAACCCTTACTTTTATCCACAGCCTGGCGCGCCAGCTCCTCCAACATATGCGCTTCCGCCCCCCTTGCCTCCTCACAACCCGCAACAGCACTTACAACCCCCTCCAGGGCAAGTATTTGCACAGCAGGGTGCGCTTAATCCCCCTTCTTCTCAAAGAAGGCGGAGAGGCAACCAGAACCCATCTGCCCCCGGTAACCGCGGACCCAATTCTGGTGTGGACCCTAACACTGGCAACCAGCCTCAGGGCATTCCGCCCAGGCCGGACAGGCCGCTTCGTACAAACAAGCCCTGTTCGTGTTGCGGTGTTTACAGTCACTACACTCACGATTGTCCTCTCTTACCCCAGATGCGACAGATGTGGGAGTCTCAAGCCACATTGCACGGACAACACGCCTCCCCTCATGCTCCTCCTAATGTGGCCACTACCCAGCCAGCTGTGTTCACTGATCCTTTCCCTCAACAGGGATTCGTGGCTACCCAATCCCCCGACAGCCATATAGCCACCCCCTCGTCCATTTCTGGTTCCTCTGACTACCAGATCCTTATGATGCGCTCTGATCCCTCCCCTTCCGTCGACCTTCACCTTCAAACTCGGTCTCGCCAGTACCCCAAGCCTCCTGCTCAGTCTGATCCCGAGCTTCCATCTTCAGGTTCTACAGAGCCTCTTTCGACATCCAGTGGCCCCTTACACATACCTCAACCCAAAGTTGAGGTTCATCCAAAGATTCCAAAGGGACCATTACGCCGAAATGCTGCTTCTGGTTGAGCCGCTCAATCGTACAGTATAGTAGATGATTTGGCACAATCCCCTGCTGCCATTTCCACACTGGAACTCCTCCAGTCGTGCCCTTCTCAAAAGAAGGCTCTACTATCTGCCGTGGGCGCTGTTGATCCTGCTGATGACCAAATGATTGTTTTCGACGCCACTCAATCGGACCACCCTCCTCTTCCTCCTTCCGTTGCTTTCCAAATCCCAGTCAAAATCCGGAACGCCACCGTATCCCGGTGTATAATTGATGAGGGGGCATCCACCTGTGTGATGTCCGCTTCGGTTTGGAAGCAACTCGGATCCCCTGAGCTGGCCCCTTCCACGATCACCCTTCGAGCGTGGGACGGTCATGCCTCCCAGCCTATTGGCCTGTTTCGTAACTGTCCCATCACCCTCGCCGGTAAGACCGTTTGCGTTGACGTCGAAGTCATTGACGCCCCTCTAGACTACAACATTCTATTGGGGCGAAGCTACACCTATGCCATGTCTGCTGTCCCATCCGCAGTTTTCCGCAAGATGTCTTTTCCACATAATGGGAAGATAGTCACCATTGACCAGCTATCTTATCATGAGTCGCCGTCTCAGACCTCCTCCGAGACGACCATCTCTTCTGTAGCCAACAAGCAAACCGTCGATTCCTTGACCATTGTCTCCCCCGGCGTCTATAAAGATTCCACCCTGCTTGGTACTTTTCCTCACCTTCCGCCCCCTCCTGTTACTGATCCCAGCTTGTCAAATGTTTGCATGATGTAATCGTCTCAGGCTGCCCATAAACGGCCTGCCTCGGCTAGTCCGCACCCTCCCCCCCGCCCTCCGCAACCCGCTCCTAGCCATTCATCTCCGCCAGCCGGACCTCCTCCTTCTGGCCCTCCCCCTACAGCTGGTATCCCCGAACCTCTTTATCCTCCAGGCTCGGTCCCCCCCGGCCTTAACCATCTTGGAGCCGTACCTCCTGGTCACTACCCTGCTGGACAGATCCCCTTCTTGGCTCCCCCTCCCGGAGTATATTCTGTCCCCGTCATGGCCACCCTCTCTCTCCCTAACTTGACCTTGGGTATTCCGGTTTGGTACCTTGACCCCCCAGCCGCCACCCCCCCGGGTCACCCCAAACCTTACATGGCTTTGACACCGGTTCAACCGGTCCCCCTCGCTTCCTCCATAGCCACTGTGCCCCCAGCACCTCCACAGGACCCTTCTCCTGTTGGGTCAGCTCCCGGGAAGAAAGGCAAAGCCCGCAAGGGGGCAACCAAAGACCAAACCACCACGACCAACCCGGCTCCTCCTCCACCCCCGAAGCCTTGTGCCTTATGTGATGTCATTGGTCATGCCACCCATGCTTGTCTCGAGTTATCTCGTATCCGACCCATGGTAAAAGTCGCGTTCCCCGACACGATGGTCCCTGAAACTCCCACTCCTTCTTCGATCGTCCCCAAGAACCCCAAGACTCTCCACACCAACAAGCCCTGTGCTTTGTGCGGTGTCCATGGCCACTACTTCCATTATTGTCCTCACCTGACACATTACCATGCCTCTCTTGAGGTGATCCGCGAGTATGAGGTCGAACAAAATCAAACCGCCTCTCCCATCCTCGCGCAGTATGCTTCAGGCCAGCCTGAGGATCCCCCCGCTCCCATCCACATCCCCCCCCCTGATGTTCAGATGACGGAGTCTACAGTCACCATCCTTTACCTATCCTCCTCTGCACGACACTCGGAGCCTAGCCCGTCCGCAGCCTCCCCTGTTGTGTCCCTTGATACTCGAGAACACTCCACTTGTGTCTCTGTTGACCTCCGCAGCCCGAGTCCTCGCCATGTTTCCGATAGCACTCATACACCACCTTGTTTGAGTCTTGATCATCCTGCCCCTTCCTCTTGCCCTTACCGCTCGATGACTTCTGTACCCTCACGCTGCCGTCATTTCCTTTCATCCCCTCATTTATTGTCTTGTCACACCATTTTGCAGAACCCCCCGTCCACACCCTTTATCGGTTACGCCGATGGGGCAAGTCGCTACTCCAGGAATCTTGCCTCAGCAGGGTGGGCCATCTTCACCCCCTTGCATGACCTCGTTCTGTCTAACGGGGTATGCATTGGTTCTGCCACCAACAATCAGGCCGAATATGATGCAGTGCGTGGCCTATTAGCCGATGCCCTTTTGCATCGCATCCGCCATCTGCACGTTCGTTTGGATTCCCTGCTTCTTGTAATGCAACTAAATGGTGTTTATCGTGTGCATAACCCTGTGCTGTTTAGACGCTATTTACGAGTAAAAGTCTTAATACGTGCGTTTGAAACCATAACTTTCAACCATGTACCCAGAGACCAGAATCACTATGTAGATAGTATTGCAAACCATGTTCTAGATTGGCATTTATCACACACAATTCATCCAAGACAATAACATTAAATCAACCATCAAAAGACGATGCATATCCATAATATGTGTCGCAAACCATATATTGATGAGTCCATCTACTCTGATACATACGACATGCCCATAGCATGTTCCAAAAACTGGGGGCACCATACGCCCCCCCATACATATACATACGACATGCCCATAGCATGTTACAAACAAAGTCCAAAAACTGGGGGCACCATATGCCCCTCCATACATTCTAGGGGGCACCATATGCCCCTCCATACATTCTAGGGGGCACCACCTGCCCCTACATACATCAGAAGGGGCACCATATGCCCCTAATCACTATCTGGAGGCTCCCGGGCCAATGGCTCTGCCCCTGCAGCATGTAGATCACGCATAGCTTGACCGGCCATCGCCATGCGCCGCATGATACCTCGCCACTCCGAGGGGAGACCAACACATGGCTCTATGTACTGGTCGTCTAAATCCTGCCACCCGCGCTCCGATACTCCGGTCAACAACCGCTCACATCTACGGCGGATGTCCTCCAGTAGGGCGGCTGCATCCTCATTTTGCGCTGCTCTCGACCCACTCGGACCCGTAGCTCCAGACGCTGCCGGTCGTCCCATATATCCGGCTGGTTTTACCGGTGCTATATCTGCATACCAAAAGTCCCTGAATCAGTATCATTATTTACTATTCAAAAACTTTAACATGCCCACATAAGAATAGCAATTTGTCACTTACCATCGGGCCCCCAGACTCGACCAGACGGACGTGGCAGATCCGGATCCCCACAGTAGCTCATCCCACTATACGGGTAGTCGTCTATGTACAACGGCATCTGATCCCAATGGGCAAAGAACTCCGGTCGAAACACTCGCCCGATCGCCCCTCCTCCTCCTCTGCAGAGTAGTCGTCCCCAACGACGCATCCTGGGCTCTCTTGGGCCCCCATCTGGAAGCTGCACACGAGGCCTCAAGGTCGGGATCTTCTCAAAGAAGAAGGCGCACAATAAAGTCCCATATGAGCAATCATGATTCACCTGCCGCCTACATAGCGACAACTGTCGCTTTAGCGACACCAACATCATTTGGGCCCACCCAAAGTAGGTCCCACCCAACACACTCTCCACTATCATCATCTGCCCACCGGTGATGTGATGGAACGCCTGGCTGCCCAGGATTCGCAGCACAGCTGCGGCCACTGCACGAGTTTCTAGCCTCTCTAGATCCCCGATCGATATTCGAGTCCCCTTGACTTGAAGACCCGGTCGACAATGGCGTTCCACAAACTCCATGATATGCCGCCCCCGCGGCAACACTGGCTGCGTATCTCCCACTATCCCCAGTGGTGGGAGGCCGGTCAGGAAGTACACATCCTGGACTGTCAGTTCGATCCTGTGCCCCTGCACTACAAAGATCTCCTGATCTGGATCCCAATAACTGATAATCCGGGCCAGTAATGGTTCCCCTGCTCTCATCAACGGGTTCTCCACAAACTTGAGAACCCCAAATCTGGCCAATACACGACGAACGCCCTGATCTGCCTGGATCTCTGTCTGAAGTGTTTCCAGATCCCTCTCCCTCCATTTGACCCGCAACTATGCCATACCTGCACAAACACATTATTTTTGTCAGGGTACAGATCGGGAAAACCATAACCACACACCAAAACCCAACTCCCAGCCATAAAACAGCACCAAGCCCCCCTCATCTCCCAGGTCGCAGTTTTCTGCCATTTTCTGGACCAGGTCGCACTTTTTGCCCTCAAACCTTCGTCCTGGGTCGCACTTTTTGCCCCAAAAAGTGCGACCCGGCCGTAGAGATGAGGGAGGGGCTGTTTCTGGGGTGTTGGGCCCTAAACTGCAAATCTAATCCATCAAAATGCAAGAGCAAGGTTAGGCCTCTTACCTCCAACTGACAGATCTCGAATCCAACGATCGGTTTGTCCGCTACGTTCGCCGCAAGATTTAGGGCCTTCTCTCCTCTCCACATTCACCACAGCAACAATAGCAAATGAATGATTTTGGAGGGAAAACATCCCCATTAAAAGAGAACCCCTGTTTCTTCTTTCGACTGCTGCGACCACACCGTAGCCCTGTTCGACGAACCGTCAGCACCGCTGGATAGATCTCACCGAGCTCTCAAATGGGTTTTACTTAGTTTTTGGTGATTTGATACTTCACCTGGACTCTTTTTTCCACGAAGGGTCACTTCACCGCTCCTTAAAATCGAATTTCCTCACTTACGACACTTGTACTTGGGGCACCATATTGCCCCCTTACTTGTCCATGTTCGTGTTGATTTTCGTCATGAGTGCCCACTTTGTACTCATGTTTCTATGACCCCCCATTGGGGCCTTTACTGTGTGGCAGCACTATACAGTCGCCCTTGTTTAGAGCATCCAAGTCGAGTCATCATTGCATTCATGGAGTCTATCCTGAGTCCTTTTACACCCCACTATAGCCCTCCATCCTTTTTTGCTTGGTTCCTCCCTTGTGTCGCATATCATGACCTTCAGCCCCACTGTCCCCTGTCCCTTTCGATATTGTGTCAGTCGCTGCCATGTCATTCATGCCATTTATGCTCTAACAAGGGAAGTCGTCCATTCACCACTCCATCCTTCCCCTTTCCACTATCATCATTGGTGTCAGTCTGTCTGTCGCTCTATTGTTCTTCTCTCGTGCCTTAGTTGAGGATCTCTTATTGCCTCACCTACGGCGGACCTCCTTCTGTCGACATCAGCGCATTTATTCCAGAAGCAAGGTCTAGAGAGCGGTGTACCTTGGTTCCAGCTTCCACTCTTGTTCGGTGCCTCGGATCAGGCAGGGGGATCTCTCACTTCCCTTTGACTTGATTTCTTCTCCAGCTCCTTTCAGCATGATCGAGATTCGTATACTGGACAGTCCAGTGACCCAGCAGCAGCTCTTGATGATTCCCGGGCGTGTGTGAGATGTCTCAGCCCTCATGAGGGGGTGGCCCTGCAGGTAGCCCCCCACATGCCCTGATGACCTCTTCATTGCAGCCTTTGATGCCGCTCCAGATTTTGATGATGTTGGCCTTAGCCACTTGCAGCACCTCTATGATTTGCATGTATCAGTCAGATTTTGTGAGCCCTTCCCCATTTACAGGGGGCATTTGGGTTGTATTTATCTCATGTAATCAGATATTATTGTACTAGTCCTGGCTGTTATCCCAGGCACAGCATGTATGTGAGACTCTTCATGGTATTTTTATCTGGCCCTTGATTATGCCAGCTGTACTCTATGGTTCGGTCCCTTGTTTAATGGACACACTATTCTTTTGTACTTTGTCACGGCGGGCCCCCATCTTCAACATGACCAAGACCTAGAACCCTGGCGGAAGACTTAACCGCGGGTTGGGAAACGGTTACAAAGACTGCGCCATGTGCCAAAGGTTTAATGCCACATTTACTGCGATGGCTTATCCACGCGGTTTCGGTGGCGGTTCAGGCAGAGGCACCCTGTGACCGTCCCACTTGAAATTTAATGCCACATCAAAGGGTTTCCGCCAAGTTTGGAGCGCATTCCACCTATTCTGGAGATTCCCCCATTTTAGCGCTGTTAACTGGAGTTCCTCCAGTTTTGGAGGAGGTTTTCAAGGGATATTGGGCAATTTATTTTTTGTCATAACTCCTTCAGTTTTCAACCAATTTGAGGGAAAAAATAGTCAATTTCGACTATCTAAGACCTTCTAGAATCAATGGAGTATGTTTCAGAGCCATAAGAGATCTTCTAAGCAAGTTTTTTCTTGAATGAAGTTCAAGGGGCCACAAGGGCCACCAGGAGGCAGAATCAGTTTGAGGCCTAGGCAGGGGAGCTAGAGGCCTTATCTAGAGATCCAATAGTCAAAATTAGATATTTTAGATGTTATGAATCTGATGATATGGTTTGCAGAGTCTGTAGAAAAATTTTGAAGGCCAAAAAGCTTCAGTAAAGTTCTAGGGGTCATTAGTGCTAGCTTTTGCCAGCAGCAGTGCAGGGCCTAGCCGGAGCAGCTAGAGACCATATGCAGTGAACCAATAGTCATTATTGATTGTAAATAGAATTATGAATCTAATGGTAGATGTTTCAGAAAGTGTTGAGGACTTATAGAGGTCAAAAAACCAGCAGAGAATTTTTCAGTGACCCTAGTGCCAAGGGGTGCTGACAGGTGTTGGAGGCGAAACGGAGCATCCAGAGGCCATTTTTGATGAATGAATAGTCTATATTGACTAATTTATACATTTTGGAACCAATTAAAATGGTTTTATAACATTTTGGTAACTTATAGAGCTCTAAAATCTGAAGGGAAGTTTTGGGCAACCTTGGGAAAACCGTGGAGGAAGGCCTAGTTTGGGGATGTAGTGCTCGATTTGAGAAAAGTATCAGTCGATATTTGGTGTATGATGTGTGATGGATACAGAAGGAGTGGTTTTAGTGACAAAAATAGAATTCTGAAGGAGTTTGTTCCATTTAGAAGCTCAGAGTAGCTCAGAGCACCGACAGAAGGAATCGTGTCAAAGGGATCCTAAAGCTGTTTGCAAAGTTTGGACAGCCATAAGAGGGATATAGATGGTATTCTAAACCCTTTGGATCAGTTTAGTATCCATTGGAGTTACGTGTGGAACTTTTAAAAGAAACCTTACCATAATCCCAAAGAGCTGAGTCAAGATGACAAAGCTCAAAGGAGACGTATCCCACGAGATTCAGGTGAACTCCTAGATTAATTTTGCTGTTGTGTTTAAATGTTTTATTACAGCATTATGTTGTTGTTATACATGTTAAATTTTAGAAAGAACAAATTAACTAAGACACATAAACAGTTAAAAATCATACACCACTTTCAAGCATAAATTCCGCAAATTGTCAAGTACAAGCTAGATCATTTAATTGTTAAACTGAGTGGGAGGTTCTTGAAATACATAACAAGTTATCCATACCATTTTCAGATCAGAAGATGTTGTGGTGTGATCAATATTTGCCTGATATTTACATTTTTGTGGCTCAAGACACCAATGCGTGAAGGTTCTTGGCATAGTGGGGTTTGCTAAAATTGCTAGAGAAAAACATCCTGAGATCACATGATAGTCTGCTCTATTTCCTGGTCCGCTGTTGGAACAGGAGAGAGTGAGTGATGGTCTTGTGGCATAGAGACATCGTTATCCATTCGAAGACGAATTTTTACTTTGTGATTTACCTACTACCTCCGAGCGAGGTGCTACCACTCCCACTCCCTCTTGGGAGGGTGATTTTCTGGCGTTGGGCTGAGAAACATTGCGACGGTGAGCTGCTTACCTAGGGATGCGTCCGCATCGACGTAGTGATTAACTTAGCTGATTGGTGCACCATGGTGATGATAGTTCACCTGACGGGGTCGTCATCGCCCAATAGGGCGTTTGGACCTCATATTGGTGTCTTGCATCGACTCTTGGTCTATCACTTCTATGACTGGGTGTGCCATGTGTATGATGGCCTGGTATCATATTCAAGGAAGGTCCTGAGAGGATCTTCCAAAATTTTTACATATGCGAGCATCTTATGCAGCATCATGTTTGAGAGAGTAGTGATGCTCCGACCTTTTGTACCCATGCCCATTAGTCCCCGTAGGGATCCTTGGATGCGACAGTGGGCATCCATGATGCCTCATAGTGGAGGAGGGGATGCTATTCATTAATGGGATGTGACTATTGAGGCATGGTTCCAGGTGAACCCGCAGATGTTCTTGGATTATCCATACTCAAAAATGGATTTCTGGGGGGACCTGGATATGGGTATTCTTTCTGGCTATGTGTCGGGTGCATCAGGTATGAATTTTTGTGTTTTTGTACATTTTTAAAGTATTTTATGATGTGTATATGTATATGTATATTATGGTGACACTAACACTATGCTTGTTTCTCTTGTAGATGTGGGGGTAACCGGGCGTCCTCTTGCTTGCTTGGTCGGGCATCACCCACCGAGGAGGGGCCCAGGTGGGGCTGATCATTCCCAGGTTTGGGAGTAGGGAGGTGGTGCTGGCCCTTCAGGGGAGGGTAGTAGTGTTGTTGCTGCTAGGGGAGATTTTGCCTTTCTTGCTTGTGCCGAGGCAGCTGAGGCTCGAGTAGCAACGATCGAGGAGCAGCTAGGTGCTGCTAAGGCTTGGGTCCAAGTTGTGGATGTACGTGCAACAGACTTATCCGACTTATGGATTCAGCTAGAGAGGTTGACCTGGGGTATGCCGACCCTAGGTTTTGTTGATAATTTGGATGACACATGGCTTGAGGCACTGATGGCTCGAGAGAGGGCGCATCACCCGACATTATGTTGTGTGGCGCTTGTTGTTTTGGCTATTGCACCTGTACTAGCACCAGGTGCAGCTGTGGGTCTAGAGGACCCACCTGACGGGGCTCAACCCTAGAGATTTTGTATACTCATGGAAAGCGCCTGATATGAGGATTCTTCCCTATTTTTTGATGGCATGTAGACATATTTTTTGGCTGACATTCTGGTCAGGGAATTGACTTGTATATTGTGACTCATATATTCTTTTATGTATATATGTGAGGTGTATTTTTGTGGCTCTGATGATGTGTCTGTGGCTATTTTATTGATGGATGTTGTGTACCTATGATAGATATCTATTTTTTATGTTTTTTTCTTTTCTATGGATGATGGTTTATACGAGATGCATTCCAGTCTAGAATGTGATTAGTTATGCGATTAACTATCTAGTTTTGATTTCTTGGTATATGTGTCAATGTAATATGATTAAACAGATGACTTAATCTTCGTGCATGAAAATACTTCCTAAATAGTTGAGAATCTCGTACTTCAAAATCTTGGTTTAACTACGAAACCAATAGCTGGGAATCATGGTAGATATGTTTATGGTGAATGACTTAGTTGAAGGCATCGCTCATCAGCCCGATGAATGTATCATATTCTGCTTGATTATTGGTGGTTGATTCGATGAATACTCCATTGGTGAAGAATGGTGATCGGTCAGGATAGTAAATGGCCTAGGTAGATGCTACTAGATTTTGAGGCCATTGCAAGGCTCCATCAGCGAATCCAAAATAGTGGATGGGGGGCTGATCCATCTGTGACACCAGAGAATTTTTTATAACAAGTCTTTGATGATTGTGATCATCTCAAAAAACAGATTATGTTACATGCATTTTATCTCTAAGGCTAATACCTCCTACTCTTATGGGTGAAATTTTTTGAGGTAGAGCCCATTGATGGGGTTAGATAGGCATGTACCGTCGAGCTCAGACAGAATATATGCCCCCTTGAAGAGGAAATGATTTATGTTGTAGGAACCTTTCCATAATTTTTTGAACTTTCCGGGACCTAGGGCCTCTTTCATGACATCATAATGGAGGAATAACTATCCCTCGGTAAATGAACGAGGGGTGATGTTGTTGTCGAATGATGCTTTTACCTATTTCTTATGTGCCTCATTATGTTCGAGTGAATATCGTCGATTTTCATCGACAAGTTCTCACAGTACCAATCATTTTTCTAAAGGTTGGGTATCGTCAAGGAGTTCGACAACGACATGTAAGTTGGCTATTTCGCGTTCGATGGGAATCACGGATTCTACCCCGTACACTAGTTCGAAGGGTGTGAATCCTCTTGAGTTTTTAACTGTCGTGAAGTATGCCCACATGGCTGAAAAAACCATGTGGTGCCAATTAGTCTTATGGTTATTAACCATACGTTGTAACATTGTTTTAAGCACTTTGTTGAAAAACTCTACATGTCCTTTGGACTAAGGATAGTATGATGATGCGAATTCATGTGTGAATCCTAGGTGATGAGACAACTCCTAGAATATTTCGTTTTCGAAATTATTTCCATGATCAGAAAATAACTCCTTAGGAACACCAAACTGTGCGATGGCATAATTAAACAGAAACCGTGCATCTGTTTCTGCTGTGTTGTCGTATGTGGGCATGGCTTCTACCCATTTGGTGAAATATTCGACAACTACAATGATGTATTTTTGGTTTCTAGATGATGTAGGGTTTCAAGTCATAAATTTGATTCCCCATTTTCAAAAGGGACCGACTACGATGATCGGGTACAGAGGAGCGAGACATTAGGGGAATTTTGAGGTCTAAAATGGCCCCCCTAAGGAAAATGTACAATCAAAATTCACTTTATGAGAACCAATCACATTTTAGGGGATGAAATCATCCCCAATGGTTGATGTGGCATTTCTTGAGTTAAAGGTACTTACTTGTTACATTCTCAATGGTGGATAAAAACTCATGGTTAACCATGGTAGTTCTTTAAATATTTTTATAGTCATAAAGTAAAGTACTGATAATAAATGTCGTTTCACAAATTTTGAATAAAATATTATTATTGTCATTTCATATTTTATGAAAGAAAAAATGCAAATCCTTACATACTCTTCATGTCTTTACACTTTTTTCAATAAATATTATATTTTTATATTGTCATATATTTAATTTTAAATTATATATTCATCTTATTTATTTAATATTATAATTTTAAATTATGTATAAGTTAATATATTGTTAGGTCCCTATATTACTAGTATAGTCCCTTATTGTTGTTAGTGTAACCCCCTTATTGTTATTATTGTACCCTTGTAACCCCATTTTGTTATTATTATGCCCTTAAATTATTATTGTTAGGTCGGCTAGGATTACATTGTGGCCCACTAGGATTACATTATGGCCCCATGGACTCCTATATATAGAAAGGAGGTTTTGTAAATTGTATCATCCAAGAATTGTTCATTTATGTAATGTATTGGAGGTTGCCCCCTCAAAGAGGCACATTTCTAAGGCGTTGATATCTCTTTTCTTCTCTTTTTGGAGCTGGTTACACAACATTTGGTATCAAAGCTTGGGATTCTAGGGTTTCGTTGCTCCAAACGGGTCATCGTGGCATTTTCGCTATAAATTTTTTTCTACGAAGTTTCAGAAGCTGAAAGTTTTAGGGTGCGAAGCTGAAATCCTAAGGAAGATGTTCTAAGAATTTCAGAGCTTGGTTCGCAATATTTTCAGAGATATCATCTGTGGAAGTTAGGTCTTTTTTCAAGCTCCTAAAAAGGTCATCGTGGAATTTTCGCTATAAAATTGTTTCTACGAAGGGTCTGAATCTAAAATTTGTATGGTACGAAGCTGAAATCCTGAGGAAATTCATCAAAAAATTTCAGAGCTTGGTTCACAATATTTTTGGAGATATGATCTGTGGAAGGTAGTGCTTTTTCAGGCTCCTGAATTGCATCTCAAAGAGGTGATCGTGGGAAAAGTTTAATAACTCTCTCTCTGGGTAGTGGATTTGAGTGCCGTAAAAAGTGGTCACAAGTACACGGACTGTAGTTTCTTGTCTATCAATTGTAGAGACAAAGGATGAAACAATGACACGTGGAAAGTCATACAAGTTTGCTCTACTGAACCAGTCCAAAATTAGGTCATTGTGAGAGATAGGACACAACTTTGTCTTGGGGAATCCAAATTAGATCAGACCTATGGCATTTGAAAGAAGCTTCAGAGGGATACTACAGGGCTGAATTTCAGATATGTAAGATTTTCAATTACAGAGATAATGCAATTTCAATATCGAGCTCCTCAAAGCAAGTAAAAGGTATCAATATTGGATTCTAAAATGGCGCCTAAAAAGAATTCAACACCCATTAAGCCTTCAGAAGGCTCTACCATGACTCATGAAGATGAATAATTGCAACATGATATATAAAAATTACAAGAGCAAGTGCAAAAAATTTCACTCTCGCAAAAAGCAGCAAAAAATGAAATGGAAGTTTTGAAGAAAGGCGTGGAAGTGAAGATGGATGGTTTGAAGAAAGGCATGGAAGCTAAGATGGATGGCGTGGAAGTGAAGATGGACGGTTTGAAGAAAGGCGTGGAAGCTAAGATGGATGGCATGGAGGTTGGCATGGAATCTAAGATGGATGACATGGAAGCTAAGATCGATGAGAAAATGGAAAACATGAAGAATTTTCTAAAAGAAGACATGGAAGGTTTGACAAAGTTGATACAAGAAAGGTTTCCTAATGGTGAAAAGATAGTAGAAGAACCTCATGATGAGAACAAAATAAATGTTAATCATGATTTCATAAACTCTAATGTTGCTGGGAAGAACCACCATATTCCAAAAATGGATATGAGGAAGTTTGATGGAAAGGATCCTGTAACATGGATACTACAGATGGAGCAATATTTTGATCTCCATAACGTGCAAAACACACAAAAGGTACGCATTGCAACTTTACATTTAGAACAAAATACATTTGTATGGTATCGATGGCTTTGTTCCCATAAAAAAATTGTCACTTGGTCAATTTTTACGGAGGAAATGATAGTACATTATGAGGATACAAAGAGCAACACCTTCTTTACCCAATTGATAAATCTCAAACAAAAGGGTTTAGTGGGGCAGCACATTGAGGACTTCCAAAAATTGAATATAAGGGTAACTAATATTCCAGAGGAACACAGGATTGATATCTTCTTAGGTACTCTAAAGGATAACATCCAACATGAAGTTCGTGTTTTGGAACCTGATTCATTGGAGAAGGCATTCAGGTTGGCAAGAAAAGTTGAATGTAAAATTATGGGGACAAGGAAGCCTACCACTCAATTCTATAAAGAAGGAAGTGTTGCTACGCCTAGATTTCCACAACCTACAAGGTTGACACCACAACAATTGGAAGAAAAAAGAGCAAAAGGGCTTTGCTACAGTTGTGATAGAAAATACACTAAAGGTCATAAGTGTGCCGAAAAGAAATTATTTTACATAGATTGTGAAGAAGAAGAAGAAAATGAAAAAGAAGAGGATATACACCAGGAACCAGCCATAGAAGAGGAAGAAATGAATCCGACCATATCATGTAATGCACTGGCCAGAATTACCACTCCTCAAACTCTCAAGATAGTAGGACAGATCAAGAAGATAGTAGGATTGATTCAGGTAGCACCCATAATTTTATTCATTGTAAGGTAGCCAAGGAATTAAATTGTTTCCTATACCCAGCACCAGAATGTCAAGTGATGGTTGCAAATGGAGGAACTATAAATTGCTCTAGAAAATGCCATAATATCAAGCTAACCATGGGGGAATATGTGTTGACTAGTCCAATGCTTTCCATTGCTATGGGAGGTGCTGATGTTGTACTAGGAGTACAATGGTTACAATCTTTGGGGACGATAGCTTTTAATTTTCAAGAAATTTTCTTGAAATTTTTTTCAGAAGGAAAGGAAGTCAAATTATGGGGTATTGAAGGGAAGCCGGGAAGGATAATAAGCTCTAATGTCATGACAAAGCTTCTAAAGAAAGAACAACGAGGCGTAATTTCACAATTATGCTCACTAGACGTTCCGACATCAAAATCATCTATTTCTGCAGATCTCCAACAAGTCTTGGACAATCATTCCAAGGTGTTTGAAACTCCCAAAGGACTTCCACCTATTCGTGATCATGATCATGCTATTCATTTGATTCCAGGAAGTGTTCCTCCAAACATCAGGCCTTATAGATATCCTTACTTCCAAAAGAGCGAAATTGAACGTATGATTGCAGAAATGTTAGAGGCGGGTATAATTCAACCTAGTCAAAGTTCTTTCTTTGCTCTTGTAGTATTGGTACACAAGAAGGATGGATCATGGCGAATGTGTCCGGATTATAGGGAGCTCAATAAGCTCACCATTAAAGACAAATTTCCCATTCCTGTGATTGATGAATTATTGCATGAATTACATGGAGCAATTTATTTTACCAAGTTGGATCTTCGTTCAGGATATCATCAAATTAGAATGAAGACTGAAGATATTCCAAAAACAGCATTTCGAACTCATGAGGGTCATTATGAATTTTTGGTCATGTCTTTTGGCCTTACCAATGCACCTTCTACATTTCAAGGGCTGATGAATTCCATTTTCAAACCCTTCCTTAGAAAATTTGTGCTAGTATTTTTTGATGATATACTAATCTACAGCAGGTCTTGGAAGGATCATGTTGAACATGTTGACAGGGTGCTCAAACTATTGCAAGAGAAACACTTATATGCAAAAAAATCCAAATGTTTCTTTGGAGTACAAGAGGTGGAATATTTGGGTCATATTGTATCTCACGAGGGTGTGAAAGTAGACCCTAACAAAATTAAAGCCATTAAGGAATGGAAAGTCCCCACAACCATAAAGAAGTTGCGAGGATTTCTCGGGTTAACAGGGTATTATCGCAAGTTTGTTAAGAATTGTGGGAGAATAGCAGCACCTCTAACAACATTATTGAAGAAAGATGCATTTTCATGGACTCCTGAAGCAACTAAGGCCTTTGAACATCTTAAAGAGGCAATGTGTCTAGCACCGGTCTTAGCTACGCCAGACTTCACAAAAACCTTTATCATGGAATGTGATGCCTCAGGAAATGGAATTGGTGTTGTTTTAATGCAGGAAGGAAGACCCATTGCTTTTGAAAGTCGTCCAATCAAAGGAAAGTATTTACAAAAACCTATTTATGAGAAGGAAATGTTAGCAATACTGCATGCACTAAAGAAATGGCGAACTTACCTAATGGGAAGACACTTCAAGGTAAAAACTGATCGTGATAGTCTTAAAAAATTTTTGGAACAAAGACTATCTTCAGAAGAGCAGAAAAAATGGGTCACAAAGATGTTGGGTTATGACTTTGAAATAATTTACAAAAAAGGAAAGCTTAATGTTGTTGCAGATGCACTCTCAAGAAAGAATGAAGAGGTGGAAGCATTGCTTTGTGCCATTTCTATTATCCAACCAGATTGGATAACCGAAGCAAGAGATGAATGGAAGAAGGACAAAGATGTATGGACACTCATTCAAAAGTTGCAGCAAGATCCTAGTACATCCGATACATTTAGTTGGAAAAATGATTCCTTATGGTACAAAGATCGCTTATATCTTTGTAAGAATTCCCAACTAAAACAAAAGATTCTTCTGGAATTGCACACTCCTCCTTTAGGAGGACACTCAGGATTTTTAAAAACTTACCACAGGGTGAAGAAAGAATTTTTTTGGGATGGCCTTAAATCTGATATTCAAAAGTTTGTGGCGAAATGTTTGGTTTGCCAGCAGAATAAAGTGGAGACAATTAAGACCCCGGGACTTCTACAACCTTTATCCATTCCATGTCAACGTTGGGAGGAGATTTCAATGGATTTTATCACAGGTTTACCGAAGTCCGAAGGCAAGAATGTCATCATGGTGGTAGTTGATAGACTTACCAAGTATGCACACTTTTGTGCATTATCTCATCCATTTAAAGCAAGTACAGTTGCTACTACATTTATGGATAGAATTCAAAAGCTACATGGAAGCCCATGGGTTATTGTGAGCGACAGAGATCCCATTTTTACTGGAAATTTTTGGACGGAGTTATTTTCTTGTTTGGGTACTCAATTAGCTCATAGCTCATCTTATCATCCTCAATCTGATGGTCAAACTGAGATAGTAAATAAATGTTTGGAAGAATATCTTCGTTGTTTTGTATCCGATAAACAAACACAATGGGTCAAGTGGTTACCTCTCGCTGAATGGTGGTATAACACTTCCTTCCATACTGCAGCAAAAATGACCCCATTTATGGCACTTTATGGATATCATCCACCATCGATTACATCATTTTTAAGGGAAAATTCGAAGGTTCAAGCAGTCGAAGATCACATCGAGCATCAGCAAGAAGTTCTCCAACTCTTAAAGGATAACCTGAATTTGGCACAAAATCGAATGAAACAACAGGCAGATCAACATCGCAGCGAGAGAAGTTTTGATGTAGGAGATTGGGTATTTTTACGCCTACAACCATATAAACAAATGTCCCTCAAGCAAGCTAAGAAGGATAATAAATTATCGCCAAAGTACTATGGTCCTTACAAGGTGTTGCAAAAGATTGGTACTATGGCATACAAATTGGAGCTTCCCGCTTCTTCGCGAGTACATCAAGTTTTCCATGTTTCGTGCTTAAAGAAGGTTATAGGTGAAAATCTTCCAGTTCAAACAATATTGCCAGAACTTGATGAGGAAGGAAAAATCATATTGGAACCGGAAGCGGTCACGGAAACAAGAACTCGACAACTACATAATCGATCAATTTCAGAGTATCTCATCAAGTGGAAGAACTTACCCACTGAAGATTCTACATGGGAGGATGAAAATTTTATACAAAAGCACCCAGAGCTACTCAAGCGTTGAGGACAACACTTTTTTTGAAGGAGAGGGGCATGTTAGGTCCCTATATGACTAGTATAGTCCCTTATTGTTGTTAGTGTAACCCCCTTATTGTTATTATTGTACCCTTGTAACCCCCATTTTGTTATTATTGTACCCATAAATTATTATTGTTAGGTCGGCTAGGATTACATTGTGGCCCACTAGGATTACATTATGGCCCCATGGACTCCTATATATAGAAAGGAGGTTTTGTAAATTGTATCATCCAAGAATTGTTCATTTATGTAATGTATTGTAGGTTTCCCCCTCGAAGAGGCACATTTCTAAGGCGTTGATATCTCTTTTCTTCTCTTTTTGGAGCTGGTTACACAACATATATATATGAAATGAAGATAAATAAAATTGTAACCTTGTAATTTTATGATAAATGAAATCTATGAATAATATTATTATAATATTAATAACAATACAAACATACTAAAATGAAAGAAAAAAGGTATATTAGTTTTGTATGATGAAAAAATGTACATTAGTTTTGTATCTTTAAAAAAAAGTATATTTGGTTTAACATACTTTGAGGCAAAAAAAGTCTAAAATTTCAATATATATAAATCTTATATTATACTTTATAATATAAATTAAATCTATTTCTATACTTTTTTTTTTTTAAATTTTAAATACAACTAAATTAATTTTATTATAATTATATTAATAGTATATATTATTATACATAATGTTATGAAAAATAATATATATATATATATATATATATATATATATATATATATTCTTTTTTATATTATATATTTTTTTTTTCTTATGTTATAAATCAAATCAATTCAATATGTAATATAAAAAAATACATAAAATACTATATTGCATTTATTATATTATATTATATTATTTTTATATAGTATATTAGTTACATGTTATTATATAATTTAAATAATATAAATTTTAATTAATAGAATATTATACAATTACGAATTTATGAATTTATATTTATAATTTATTTCAATTTATTTAAGTACAAAGGAAAAATGCATTAGTTATTCTATGATAATGACATTTTCTTGAAAATCTCATTTCTTATTTATAGTCACATCAATACAATTTTTTTATTAATTTTATTTTGGTACACTTTTTTCAATTGAATTTAACCATGGTTACATGGATTGTGGTGCAAAAAGTAAAATGAAAATTCTTAAATATTATTTTATTGGTTTAGCTATTATTTTATTATTTCCTTAGGACACCCATTTTAGACCTCAAAATTCCTCTAATGGGTGCTCTTGCCTTGTGGGAGAAGCATTGGAGTCAATCACACCTTTTGACCACCTATATGCAATTGCAGAATAAGGTGGGCCAGAAATAACCTGGCCATAGGAATTTTTGGGTGGTAACCATCCCGGAGAGGGGGCTGCCACAAGCTCCACTATGACAGTCATTTAGGGCTTGCTCATCTTGGTCGTGGGTGAGCATCGTCATAGGATAGTATCGATGCCTCGTCGATAAAGGACGTCTCCCATGAGGAGGTATCGGGGGCCTGGTGGTGTATGCGCCTTCGGTCATCACATGTGAGCTTAGGATTGAACTTTTGGGTTTTAAAAAATAAGAGGATATCGTTGTACCAAGGATCGTCAATCATCACTAGAAATAGATGTTCGTCAGGTATTGAGTTGTTGATTGGGTATCCTTTAGTCTGAAATGGGAGGTAAATGATGAACTCAGCTAAGATCAAAGTTTTTTTTCTCTTGGGGGAGCTAAAATGCATGTCAAACTCCTGCAGTATGACTATCCAGTGAGCGTATTTGTGGTTTATCAGTTGGTGGGTCAACATGTATCTCATGCAGTTCATAGCTGCGACGACTATTATGGTCCGTAAGGTAATGTAGTGATGAAGTTGTTGGAATATGTGTATAAGGGCTTGGGCAGTTTTTTATTCGTGTTCATATGTTAAGGCGAGGCTCGATAAGTTCTAACTGACATAATAAATTATGTGTTCTTTACCATCGGGACCGTCTTGGATTAACACCCTAGCCAAGGCGATTTCTGATGCTAACAGATATAGGGTGTAATATTTGTCATAATTTGGTGGGCTGATCAATGGGGCTGAAGACAATGCGTCTTTTAGTGCCTCAAACGATTGTTGGGATTGATCGTCCCATTTAAAAGAGATATCCCGACGAAGTAGGCGTATGAATCCTTGCGTACAAGTGGCGTAATATAGAATAAAGTGTCTTGGGAAATTGGATTTCCCATGCAATCTTTGGAGTTTTTTGATGTTTTTTGGTGATGGCACCTATTTGATGGCATGGAACTTGATGGGGTCCACTCTGATCCCTTGTTGGGATACTACAAATCTTAATAGTCGACCTATGTTGACGCAGAACACACACTTGAGAGGGTTCAAGCATAGGTTTTAATTTTGACATCTTTGGAATACCAAACGTAAATCCTCCAGATGATCGCTTCGCTTTTTGGATCGAATGGTGAGGTCATCCAAATAAGCGAGGATAAGGTGGGCTAGGTCATGGAAGATATAGTTCATGGCCCACTGGAAGGTGGCTCCAACATTTTTAAGACTGAATGGCATAACTTGGTATGTGAACGTGCCCTAAGGGGTGGTGAATGTTGTCTTGTATCGATCGACATGTCAGATTTGGATTTGGTTATACCCTGAGAACCCGTCCATGAAGGACAGGGCCTTATGACTAGTGCAAGCATCAATGACTTGGTTGATGAATGGGGTAGGGTAGTTGTCTTTTGGACAAGCTTTTTTCTAATCTCAAAAATCAGTACAAACGTGAATGGTGCCCTATTTTTTCATGATGGGAATAGGGTTGAAAACCCATGATGTGTAAGATATTTTGGTAAATAAACCTAGCTTTATGAAGCTTTTCTATTTCTCGCTTGATCACTTCTTCCTTAGATGGGTGAAATTGACATTGTTTCTAGCGTACTAGTGGTATGTCAGGGCAGGTGTCAATATGGTGCCCTACGGTAGTGGGGCTAAGCCCCTAAATAATCCCATGCGAAGATGTCTCTGTACTCTTGTAGCAAGTTTGTGTAAGCGACTACTTCCTCTAGGGAGCATGCTACCCCCAGTGATATTTCTTCGACTTTCCCTGGCTGTCTCGAGATTTCACCTTGATAGTTGGTGAAATATTTGACATGTTCCCTTCTTCGAATGGGTCGAGAGCCGGGATGGGATTTTTGAACTTGTCAACTTTCCTAGATGGGAGGAAGTATTTTGATTCAATGGCGTATATCTCTTGGTTTTTGGGGATGTAAATACCGAATGTTTTTTCTAGAAGAAAAAATGAGCAGTGATGCATTGCATCCCATGGAAAATCTGGTTCCATCATGTCCCCTAGAATATCCTCGTCTGAATGCAACAAGGCATCTAAGGGGGAGTTTCTTTGCATGAGGTCGTGAGGAGTTGGTTTGGGCCTAACAAAGCTGGTCGACACACATGAATAAGATTCCATAGTTGATGTTATGGAACCAGACGAGGTCGACAAGGTGCAGACTGGTTTAGTTTTCACTATTGATGTTACAACTAATGTTGTATTTGTAGCAGTCTCAACACCAATGACATATGAGCATACAACATGATTCATAGTTCCCATGCATGATTAGATGAATCATATTTGGTGTTGTGTGTCGTCGACGTTGGATGGTGGAGGAATTTCCATTGTGGTGGCTTGCATGAGAGCAAGCTTATGTTCCTCATGTGGCGTACCAAGGGTACTTGTACTTTCCTAGATTTGGAAGCAGTGCTGAGTGAAGAGGTGCTTAAATGTTTCCATTAAGGGGAACAACTCTTTTTTGTGATTGTGACTTGTGAAAATGGTGCACGGTGTCATGGTTCTTATTGAGTAGATGGTATGAGAACCAATGCTACTCTTTGTCCCTGAAGTGGACGCTTGGAGATTATTGGGCATTGGGGCATGTTTGCGCTTCTGCCATCTCTGAGTTTTTTGTTTTGGTTGGTATAGCTCTTTTGGGGAGTTCACACTCAATGCTGCCCTTGCTTCTTGTAGCCTTGGGAGGTACTCACAATCCATCGTATGGTGGAATTGTGAGCAAATCCTGCAATAGAAGCGTGTGATCTTATCTTGATTAGAGATATTGATCTGTGGGATGGGGGTGACCATGTGAAGAATGTTAGTAAGGTTCTTAACTTCCTTACATTGATTGATTCGATGGTCATTTCTATCACATAGCCCACATGCCGTCCTTGGCTAGTTTTGGGTCCTGCTAAGATGATGGGTTTTTTTACCCTTCCTATTGTTTTGGTAATGATGGGGGGCAGATTGCCTGACGTTAGGCTGTCTTGGCTCTAGACCAATTATATCTAGGTATTGGGCATCCAACGAGTGTATGGTTTCTAAAAGTGGGTGAACTTGGGAGATGTAAGTACAGTGTCGAGTCTGATGGTTGCCTTGAAAAACCAGACAAGATTGTCTTTCCTTGGTACTTTGTTCCCTTTGGATTGATAGAGTGATTGGATACCATTTGCGGAATGATTCTAGATTTGCGCATTGGGCAACAAAGTGGTTACGCTTGTTTCATAATGAACAGGTTGGTCTTATTGGTGGTGGTTGGGGGTGATGATGTGCCACTTTGTTGGCAATTTTTTTGCTGACACGAAGAAAATGGACCTGATTATCACATTTTCTTTCATTGTCAATTTTTTCACAGATTTCGAATATGATATGTCTATTGTGGCGAGCGTAATATGGCCTGGCGTAAACTATTTAACACCGAACGAAATCTGGGGATATAGGGACAACGATGAACCGAGTGATCGCCTGAACACACCCGACACGAATATTGGACTGCTCATAAGCCATCGTATTATATGGGGTTGACAGGATACCATATCTGAAACAAATCTAGGGTTGTATAGTAAAAAAAAAGTGATCTCGTTCATCACATAGTGCGCAGAGCTGGATAGGAAATTGAGCTTGATAATGGGGGGAGGTGGTCATTTAGGTGACTGCCTCTCCTTGGACGCATATAATATGGTCCTTTTTGTTTTTGTCCCTCGAATGGTGGTTCCGTTTTCAGATTTCGTGTCCGAGTAAGCTATGTCAGAATTTTTAGCGATGAATCATCGCATTAAATCCAACATGGACCGGAACTAGTGGATGTGGTGACAACTGTGCATGTGATGGTTACTTCAAAAAATGTGACATGTATTTCATCGATGTAGGACTAAGTTTATTTGGGAAACATGAGGGATTTGGTACCAATGGGAGAAATTCCTTAATTCGGGACATTGTGTGACTAAGTGGTTAGGTTCATCGCATAGTGCGCAAACTAGGTTTGGCTGAGTGGCCTTCGATTGACGTCTTTAGTTCATTGGGGTGATTGTGTATGAGTAGGATGTAGGCTCCTCTCATAGGTACAGTATGGTTCTAGGATTTCCCTCGTCCATCTGCATGGGTGGATTTGACGGATCATGCTGGTATGATTTCTCTAGGGCTTGCATGGCATCCCTACATCATGGAATCTCTGGGAAGTGATGGGTGTAATTACCATAATGGTCACATATGGCGCATGCGTGGTTGGTGCGCAATGATTTCCCTTTATTTTTTGTGAACCTTTCCTTTTTATGGGAACTTGAGGCTGCGACATTTCTTTCGGTGCTTAGAAGAGGTTTTAACTCATCTAACTCTGAGAAAATATTGGTAGGATGACCTATGATATCACATAATGCACAAGGTTTCAATGCCCTAGGTATGTTGTGGTTTTCAATTTTCTTCCCTTTTTTGTCTGTTTTCCTAGTCGCTTTAGCTGGAGCTATTACGGGAGTTTAACCAGTGCAGCCTCTTGAGGAGTGATAGGGGTTATCCCTGTAGAAGTGATGCTAGGACTTACCAGCATGGATGGTGGGACCAAATACCAAGATAGGGGGATCTCCTAGGAATGATCCTAGGATCGATGATAGTTTGTATTGACCAGGGCCAAATTATTGGTACCATATGAGCGATTTTGTTGTTGTGTCTACATAAGGGAGGAATACATCAAGAGCCATCATGGGTTTATTATCATAGTATGTAAGTTGGTCAACGACGATGATCTAATATTCATGGGGGAACATCATCGCCTGAAAGAAAGAGGATGATATGGAAATCATGGCATACATATAACTCCACCCGAGGAGTATATTGTAGTAAAGTTGTGCATCCAAGACTCCAATGTCTATAATTACTGTCTTTTAGACCAAGTTTATAGGGACATTCTGATATAAATTGATTGGAGCTGAAGGTCGATTGTTGTATGCTCTAAGCATGATTTCATACAGTTTTAGTTCAGGTGATCCAAGTTTCTGCCAAATTGATTTGGACATGATGCATGTAGATGCACCTTCATCAATGATACATCGGTGTATGGTGATATTTTGGACTGACACCAGTATTTTGAAGGCGACCAGAGAAGGAAGCCTAGGGGTGGCTTTGTCTAGTTCAAAATCCATTAGGTGCAAATCAGAGCGGTCGATTGCTCCTAATGTGGAAAGTAAGGCTTTCCGTTGTTTTGGGAATGATTGTATGACTTCTAAAGCTAACATAGCAATAGGTGATTGTGCTAAATCATCCACTAAGCTGTAGTTATGAGAAAATTTTGAGTGGTGTCCTATGTGCCTGGTTGGCCTCTTAGCCACCTTTGGAATGGGCTTAATAGGTACTTCGGATATGGTCAATGGTGCAGTAGGTGCACTCGTGCTCGTACCTAATGGGTTAGTGTTGGGGGGGTTGTCATAGTTCCTATTCCTTGTCTGGAAGAAAATTTATTCGCCAATCATGTAAATTTCATGGTTGTTGCTCCTAATGTATTTTTGGGGTGGTTTTTGTTGTTGGGTGTTAACCACTCCTTGGTGGGGGAAGGGCTCATGCATTATAGTGGTTTTCTGTGTAGGTCCCCCTTTTCCATGGTTACCCTGAAGTTTTTTCAATTCAGGGAGTTCGGGACAGTGGTGGGTGTAATGGTTGTACCTACCACATATGGCACAAGAATGGTTTGTCCTTAGATTGGACCCCTTGTTCTGCCCTTGGGAGTTATTGTTTGGCTCCTAGTTTTGATTTCGGTTGGGGTTTCCCCAAAACTGAGATCGCGGGGGGAGTTGCTGGTTACTGCCCCCTTCCCAGAGTCTCCCTTTTGTTTATCTTAGGCTTATTTATTACTTTTTTGGGAGGATTATTATGGTTCTTCTGGTCATAATACTGGCACTACTGAGCCTGAGATGGTTGCACTAATTTCACGTGTGCATTGTTCTGTGGTGGTGAATTCTGTGCGGGGAAAGGATAATATTGGTTTCCATGTCCCTGATTGGTGTATGGTTGTTGGGGGAAGATCTTCCATCAACATTCCTAGTTGAATATTGGGTTCCCTGCAAGGGAGGGTATGAGCCTCCTTGTTGTTGGAGGTATGATGACACCCTATTTGTCATATTATGAAAAGGTGCAAATTAAATTTGGTGGTATCCAGGTTGCGTCATGTTTTGGGTAGAATCACATGAATATCCTGGGTATTTGATATTGTTGCCTAGGTGACATTGGGTCAATGACTCGATCAAGCCGTCTGTGGTCTTTGACGCACCTTGAAATTTTCTATAAGTTTGCAGGCGCGGGGCATTTTGCAGGACATTGTAGATATATCCTGACTGGGTATAGATGAGTTCAAGTTATTGAGCTTTGCAAATGGAATCCTCCTCAGAGGTAGGTCATTGTGTTGCCACATATTTTGAGATCCCTACTATGAGAGTTTTCAAAAACAAGTCCAGTAAAACTCTATCGTCGAGTTTGGCTTTGCACAAACTATGATGTCACCACCATTCATGGATATGGTCCGAGATATGGATAGTTGGCGTTTGCCTAAAATGAGTCAAAAATTACATCCCTGAATCATGGTGGATGGGTAGCTGAAAATAAGCGAGGAACGCAGTAGTGACGGCGTTAAAGGTTCCATGCAAAGCCGAAGGCTACTCAACATACCATTTTGCGGCATGCCCGGTTAGGGTGCGTTGAAATAGTCTCAGTTGAATAGTATCGTCAATAATACTATTGGACGAACACCATAGGTGGAAAGTTATAATATGATTTCCAGGGTCTTCTGCCTGCTTCCCTTCGAATTTTGGTATGTCTGAGGGGAGCTTTGTGGGCATGGGGGGCAAATTAGGGCTATGTTTAATGGTGTCATTAGTTAGCTTTGATAGATATGGAAGGTTTAATGATGCTAAAAAGTGTAACTGAGTATTAAATGCCATTGTGTATTGTGGAAAAAAAGGTGTCTGAGTGTAATGGTTTATGGGGGGTGCCTGGGGAATATTACCCTGTGACGTACCCTGTTGTGTGTTTTTCTGACTCCCCTAAGGGGTAGTGCTCCTTTTCCCTCTTGGGATTTTGGGAGGAGTTGAGTGTGGTGACCCTGCTAGGGTTTCCACTGGTGTGGTTTTGGGTGACCCTTGGGGGTTTCCAACTAAAGGTGCCCCGATAAAGGATGAACTAATAATGGTGGTGGTGTGTTGTCTTTGAGGCATAACTGGCGAAATACCTAACATTCCTCCCTCTAATGGCGGGTGGTCTAAGAAAATCCTAGATCAACGAGGTCCCGTTAGGTTCATTATGGTGTTGACTAGCTTAATATTAGAAATATGTTTGGTTTACTAAGAGAAGGAATATTATTATCAAAGAAAATATGATAACATACATAAAACAAAGCAAAAAAATAAAAGGTAAGTTTTCGTTTTAAATATTAATGCTATATGATCAACTAAGAAAAAAATATGGTTTGGTTGTTTTTCATATGATACTCAAAAGCCTAAAAATACCTAATCATCGTCACACTCTCAAATGTATCGTGGCCTTATGAATATGTCTTCTGATGCATAATGGGGCTAATGTCCTAAAATAACTAGCGAGGCCTTCCAACAGCCGAAGAATCGACCAAGGTAAAGGTAAGAGGATCTAGTGATGCCTGTACCATCACTTATAGGGAAGGATGCCCTGGATTTGGCCACTAAAGTACCATCATACCACGTGAGCGTTCGAGTCTTGAGCTTCTTGGTATTTAGCCACCAGTACTAAGCACTATATGGGTCAGGTAGCCCCAAAACGTACCGCATGCACTAGACCTAAGCTTAACCCCCTTTGAAATGGGTCTCTGTAATGCTCGGGTATTTTGTTCCATGGGCGGATAGACGTATTTTAAGCTTCCTAAAAAGTCAACATATATGTTTCAAAATGTAGAATGACCACGATGGCTTATTGGATGCCTACCCCCGATGGTTCTAACCTGAACTATAATTTATTTTGTGGCTCCTGTGGGGAGAATTTAGTGAGTTAAATTAGTGGTTATTTTTAGAGAGTCTTAATTTTCTTAGGGTGTGCCTTGGTGAAGTAATTGTAAGAAAAGGACAAAGGTACCAACACACTGGGTGCCCTTTGTTCTAATTCTTATCAATGCTTCATGTGTGCTAATTTGGAGTGTATAATCATAAGTGTTATGAGATGTGGATATGCGGTGATCCTTTACAATCCTTCTCTAATTACAATATGTGTGATTTTTCCTTGCAAAAAATAAACAATGTGTGGATTATGGGTCGCTTACACCTTGCGTAGTTAGACTAAGTTTTGCACTATAGGGAGCTGGAAAATTATCTTAAGAAATATTTCATATGCGTACCCAGGCTCACCATGAGGTGTAAGGGTGGTAGAGATTACTTCCTTTTTTTCGATAGTTTAGTCCTTGTCCTGAATCCTAATGAAAAAAATTGAACTAAACTAATGCAACAATTTGAAAAACAAGAAGTTAGCTAAAAATTTGTGGATGTATGGGCCACTTACTTTTTCAATAATTATTCTACGTGTTTGGTATCTTTTACCAAAAAATATTTGTTCATATATCATTTTTGGATTGAAGGACATTTACTTTCCCCTACTTAAACTATGTGTGATTTTCAATGATAAAAAACTAAATTAAAACAAGTTATTTTCTAAGCTAAAATCCAGCAAAAATGTCATAACCAGTCATGACATACCAGAGAACAATGATCGAAAACTTAGTATGGGTTTCCAACACCTTGCAACTGCAAAAAAATTGAGAAAAAATAGTGAAAAATGAGCTCACTGCCTACTGAGCAGCTTATCCTCACACAGCTGTGAAGATCGTGTGTCTGTCTGGGTTGAATGCGTGCGGATTACAGCGACTAAAATAACCTGCCTTCTCTAAGCCAAATTTCTCATTGAGGGTGGCTGAAAAGTGTTGAGAGGAAGCATGAGTGATTTTTCAGCAAGCCTGAGTAGGAGAGAGGACCTGCATCAACAACCATTAGCTCAAAAGAAAGAATCTAGTGGATTCACTATTCCTATTGTAGTGTATTTTACACATGGATGGAAGAAATACACTGTTCTTAATAGGAAGGTTGCTTTCCTATAAGAAAGTCACATGTCAATTGGTTTGTGAAATCGTTAGTGAAACAAATTCAACATGTAGTAAACTAAGTAAAATGGAAACATAGCATGATACAAACACAAAGAAATAAAAAAAAAATAACATGTACAATAACAAGATCAATTGAGAAAACACACTAATAAATCAAATGGAGAGCTCACTTCCTTTATTAGTTGCTACTGGTATAAGAAAATAGGATGCTAAATCACTTGTAATGGATCCTTAGAGCTACAGAGATCTAATATCCAAGACAAGGGGGTCTCTTCCCCTCAAGATTTCAGCAAGCCTCTCTTCCCTCTCATCGGATGGTATATTTACGGAGACATGGTGAAATTCCTCCCTCTTGGATTGAGGTGTTGGATGGCCAACAATTGAATCCTTCCAATCCTCGTGCTGCTGGACAACACAATCTAGTTTTATCTCAAGAAATTTTCTCAACATAACAATGTGTTCTCATGTTTCTCTTCCCGTGGCTGGATTTTATAGAAAAATTTCAAGTTTTCCTCCCTCTCTTGGTACAAGATGGATATTGACACAAGAGTGGGAGGATGATTCCTTTGTGTGCTACACTAAAGCCTCAAGGTGTCTCCAAGGTGGTTGTACTTGGCTAGCTTGAGTGAGAATTTTTTTCTCCAAGTGTGCCATGTGGTCCTGGATGGTGAATTTTTGCATACTTAGGACCACGCAGATCGTTGATGGATAGCTATGATGATCTTTGCAGATATCAAATAAAAAGCTGAAAAGATCACCTGGAGTCAGTGATTCCTATGCGCAGTTCAATAAATTTTCCCACTTGACCTTAGGAAACGTTAAAATTTTCAGCTGCTATAATGTATTCCTTCATTGTAAATCCTTATTTGTACCTTCTGCTTGACATTTTCTAATGTATTTTGCTTGTACGATTTTTCAATGTTAATAGTAGTGATACAAAGGGGAAAGGAATGTATGTTTAGTGACACTTTGAGGTTGTCAATGTAGTGTAGGGTGGAAAATCAAAGGTTCAAAATGAGCATGACAAGCATGAGATCATTTATCAGAAGATGGATATCATAAACATGAAATTCCTATAAAAAAAAACATAAGATTAAGAATTATGTTTAACAACTCATAGGAAGATCATTGAATGTAAATATATGGAAAGAAGGATAACTAAACATTCATTAAATTTATTTATAAAAGAAAAACACTATCACAAAAGCATACCACAATAATCCCTATATAATAGTTGCAACTGGCCTGTTAATTTCTTGCAAAAAGATGATGTATACAAGCTCTAAGCCTTCTACTCTCTGATGTACAACCTTGAATTTGACTGAAAACATGATAAATATAGACCAAAACCACATTCCCCTCTCTTAGGGGTCAAATCCCTTATGATAAGAATTGATTTAAACTAATTTCTCTAACCAAACCTAAGACTAGGGAGGTTAGAACAAACTCTCCATTTAGCCTTTGACTGACCTTACTAACATTAATAACCATCCTAATTACATCAAATTCACATTCCAAAACTCAATTACACTTAGTTACACCATGTAGAAACCAAAATTGACTAATTATATCATTAAAAGTCAAGTTTGATTGATAAAAACCAAAAAATGACATTGCTGAGATAAGCCTAGTGAATTTCCTCATAAGTGTAGTGTGTCTGATAGAAGTGCAACATGGACTTTGTAGGAAAATTTGAGGGGTTTTTATTGGTCCATTTGTTGATCTGGAAGTTGGTGATGATATCTTAGTGTGTCTAATTTCCTCCAAAAGTGTTAAACCTAAACAATTCCCTTTTCTAGGCCTCCAAAACTCACTTTTCCCAAGGCTGCTCTAGAAGCACAACATGGGGTCTGAAACACTGGCTGAAACTTGTTTTTGAGCATGTTTTTTCACTTTTCCTTCAAACATATGCACTGATATAAAAACCCAATTATATATTTGATATGTATAGGTCATAAGCTATCCAACCATATATGATTTTCCTCATTTAGTGCCCTTAGGAAGAAGCAGAATGTGAGCTCACTGCGCTTTTGTACATCACAAAATGTCCAAAAGACCCAAAATTTAAAAATTTGACAAAAATTCTTCAAAATTTCTTGAAATTTGTTTCTTTAACTCCTTGGGCGATGGGTAAAACAATCAAGGAAGTGAATGGCCATGTGTATTTGGAGGTTGGTGTTCCTATTGGCCCTCTTGAGAAGCTTTTCCAAATGATCATTTACCTTGCCAAGCCAAAATTCTTGTCTTGTTCAATCTCTGCTGCAATCAACTCATTGAAATCCTCTTGAAATAGTGCTGGAGATGTTTGAATTTCTTTCTCTTTCTACCTCTTGAGACCTATTGTTCTTGGCCTCCTTGTTTTGATTTTCACGTCCTTATCCTCAAGCTGATCAACATCAATCACTACCTTACCTTTATCATATTCTTCCACCAAATTAGCCTTAGGTTTTCTTGACAAAAGTTGGTTTACCTTAAGCTGCCTACTCTCTTGTTGTAGAAATGATATCATGAAGTTTTTCTTTGAAATTTTTTCCTTTAGCTCTTTGATTTCAACTTCCTTCTCCTTTATTACCTCCTCAGGTGACTTGTGTGCCTCATGCTCTTCCATGTCATCCTCAAAGTGTGCCTGCACATCATCATGCAAGGGTGCATCATGTTGATGCTTTGAAGGAGAAAACACAAGTATTTTCCCTCTACTATAGGTTAAGGTCACCTCTTCCCTAGGTGTCTTTGCCACTTGTTTACTGGAAAATCCAACCTCTTGTGGATTTGGTGATGGTGTTCTTTGGCTGCTAGGTTGACTAGTAGCATGCAAAAGTGAAGCTGATTTGATGAATGCCTCCCAGGGAATGTTGTTCTCTAAAATCTAATGGAGGATAATGGCTTTGACCAAGCCATGGTGAAACAAGTTATATTGATGATCCTTCCCTTTATGATGTACCTTCTCTATCATCTTGACAAGGCTTCTATTCAAATACTGAGGCAGGTTTAGAGGTTTGACTGTTGTGAAGTGCATGAGGAGCCTTATGTGGTACTAATAAAGTCTTGAGAACCTTCCTTCACATGTAAAGTACCTCATTATCATCTTCATTAATGGAGCATACCTCTCAAGCAATTGTATAAAGGGAAAAAATTGTTTTGGAGCATCTGTATAATGTGGATTTAGGAAATATTTGTACTTCTCAATGTCTAAATCCATCCTTTAAACTAGGTTTCTCCATAATTTAGAATACTTGTAGCTATGGCAGTGGAATTTGTTGTAATTCTGAAGTCAACCCCTACAATGCTGGTCTTATCCTTCCTAAAATTGGTGGAAAACAAGTTTGTCAATTGAGCATTGCAACCTGATTGTTGAATATTTTCACAAAAACCTTGACAACCCACATCCTCAAAGGATTTCCTGATGAAAGGTGAGACCATGATTTATTTGACCTGTGATGGTTCATACCTGGACACTTTCCCAACCTTATTATACTTTTTCTTCTCATTGTCACTGTTTCCAGTTTCCATGATTTTAAACCCTAGCTAATAGCGAAGGAAAGGGCGAGGGTATGACTGTGAAAATAGGGGATAAGGGACTGTGCTGTTGAAGGAAAGGAATGAAGGGATTATGGAGTGTGTAAATTTATGGAAAAATTTTAGGGGATAAGAACAGATATTAGGAAGTGTATGGAAGTGATAATTCTTAAAAAACAATAAGCGGAAGGTGTGAAAATGACAAAAACACATTCCTAGCCTAGGAAATTGTTAATGGGGTAGCCTAGGCTAGGGTTTGTAAGGAAATGTAGGAGATGAAGGGGAATAAGTGAGGGAAGTGTTTTAGGGAAGTATGAATGGTGTAGGTGAGTGTAGGGGAGAAGGAAACTTAGGGTTTTACCACTGATTTGAAACAAATTCTCATGGAAATGAAAAACATAGTAAAAACCCTAGAAGAGGGAAATTCACTGAAATTTTTGAGAAGATAGATGTAAGATCAGAGTTCCAACTGATAAGCACTTTTCCAAAAGGTATTTGGAGCCATGACTTGCTGAGATGAAACCTTGTAGATGGTTCCTTTTCCTCCAATTCGAAAATGCAGCAATGGATGCCAAAATTGTAGCATAGCAGGAAAATTTAGTTTTCAAGGATGAATTTGGTTGATATGAGGGTTGTAATGGAATTCGATGATGGAGAGGAACTCTTATGAATATAATATGAACAATTAGAATCCTTTGAATGGTTTTTATAGGTTGGAAAATCTATTTTTCTTAAGTCATGGAGGTGACATCATTGGTTTTTTTTGAAAAACTAATGTGATGTGACTACAATATGATCCTTTGTGAAATGAAATATTACATTTACCTTTATTTATTTGTTTCTAGGAATCTAAATCCATTTTATGGTGACTCATGTTAATGGACATGAATCTTTTTTTTTAAATGAATGACATTATGATGACATGTCATATGAAAACCTAGACCATGACCTAAATGATGGCATATTAACTTTTTCATGACCTAAGACACTTGAATGAATATATGGCCATGATGAGTGATGAAGACTAATGAGCAGGTGGAGGGAGTATGAGTGACCTAGACACACCAACCAATGATCAAATTTTATTTGAAATTCACTTGAAACTACAAAATTTGACCTAGGACCCTATCTACTGATAGTGAAAGAGTACATTTGATAATTGGTGACTAATTGACACTAACATTGGCTCTAGATGGAGATGGAAACTCATTTTAGGATGTTTCAAGAACACCATAGACTAGATAGCCTCATCCATTGGGAAATGGAGAAAAAAATGAAAAACAAGACTCAAAACTAAAATAACTTGACAAACTGAAATGAACTGACTTAACTCTTCAAAACAATAATTGATCAAAGAGATATTATGGCCTTATCCTCGAGCTTCAAGCTTCCATGACAACTCCTTCACACTTTTGACAACAAATTTAACTGGTATGTACAGTTAAAATGAGAAATTTCTAAAAAAAACTCAAGTGAGGTAATGCTTGAGGAGTCTATAATTGACTGGTCCTCCTGAAAAAAATTTTCCATCAAGTTCTTCTGACAAAAATGCATTCTTCCCTCTGAAAGCCAAAACTATGTCTATTCCTTTCCACGATTTTTAAACTTGCCATGCTTTCCTTTCCCCTCATTCTGGGCATCCCATCAGAGAGCATCTCCCACACTGAAATCATTTTTTTTTCTGTCATATATCTTCTTGATATTTTATTGAAGCTTTGAATTATTATGAAATAATTCCTCTTGGTATTGTTGCAAATGAATCATCTGATTAATTCTCCGTTGAATATCATTGGGCTCATTGTCAACTTTCTGAAAAACATTCATAACCGGGCCAGCAAGAGAAGTCGAGAAAATAGTGTCCACTCAATATACCAACTAAAAAGGTGACATACTTATGGATTTATTAGTGCTCACTCTATTCACCAATAGAGAATTGATAAACTTCTTGTGCCATGTCTTATTATTTTCTTTGAGCAACTTCTTGATGATGTTTACCAATGATTTATTGGATGATTCAGCCAGCCCATTACCTTGTGGGTAAAATTTTGTTGAGTGTCCGAGAATTATGTGGTACTTTTCACGGAAATCAATCATCTTCTTGGATTTAAAGGTGGATGCATTATTTGTGATTATTTTCAGTGGACAACCAAATCGTGACAAAATGTTAGACTCAATAAACTGAATTATTATCGAATCTATAGCTTTCTTGGCGGGGATAGCGTCAATCCATTTCATGAAATAATCAGTTATTGTCAAGATCCAATTGTGCTAAGTTGAATATGAAGGGTGAATATCATCGATAAATTCAAGACCCCACTGCTGAAAGGGTGCTTGAACTTAAATGGGCTGCAAGGGCACCGGTAACAACTTCCTCTTTCCATGAAAAATATGACACTCATGGAAACTCATGAAAATTTTGTGAACATCAGAGAATAAAATTTGCCAATAAAATACAGCCCTCAATATCTTGTTTGTTGTGGTCTTCCAAAATATATGACCACCACAATATCCCTTGTGAAAATAATTTATTATCTCTTTTGCCTCACTTTCAACAAAACAATTCAGCAGAACTCCTCTCGGATCTTCCCAAAACAATTCATTATCAAGAATATAATATTTCAAAGCTTTCAAATTCAATGACATACTCTTTATCTTCAACACATTTGATGGAGGATTCAAATTTTGAAGAACATAAACAATTTATGAATACCAAGGAGATCAGGTAAAAATCTGTGATACCTGAGGTGATGAATCAACTAATTCTTCCTCAGAAAGTGCAGCAATGAGATTGATGTCCAAAGAATGAAAAATAGACTCTGTCATAAGCTTCACCAAACCTTGTACCTTGATAAGGTTCGTTGGTTTAATTTTGAGTTCAGACTCAAGCATTGCAGTTATCCATTTTTTGTGCCTACCTTCAGGATCAGCCTGCATCAAAACATATTTGACTGCTGCATTTGGAACATAGGAAAAAATATGAGAGTGAAGAATGTACAAGAGGAAATCCTTCAAAGATTTCACAAGTTCCAAGGCCTGTTTCTAAATGATATTATGCCTCAATGCTGCATATCTTATGGTTCTACTAAAAAAATAAATTGACTGTTATATTTTTTGGTCTTTCTTCTGCATTAGGACAACAACCAATGTGTGCTCAAAAGAAAATGAAAAAAATCATAAAATCCATAGAGTAATCGGGGCTACTTAAGAAATGAGCATGAGACAAAGAAAACTTGAATTTATTGAAAGATATTCTCACATCCTCGGACCATTTCACCTTATTGTCCTTCTTCAAAATGTTAGTCATCTCCCATAAATGTTCAACGAGGTTAGGAATGAACCTTCTCAAAAAATTGATCTTGTTGTTAAAAGACTGAATTTCTTTCTTATTTCTAAAAAAATCCAACTGTTGGATTGCCTCAATTCTTGAAGGGTCTATGTGGATGCCATCATTTGATATGATATTCCCAAGTAATTTTCCTTCTTCCATGGAAAAAAAATCTTTTTTGGATTCAACGAAATACCGAATTTTCTTCACCTCTGAAAACAATCCTCAAATGATGCAAGTGATATTCATCTGTTTGATAGAAAATTGTTAAATGATCAAGGTAAATAACCAAAAATACATATTTTTCATTAGAAAAAGAGATATCCATCGCTCTTTGAAATGTGGCTCTTGCATTTTTCAACGCAAAAGTCATCTTGGTGTACATAAAAGGACCCCACAGTGTTGTAAAAGTTATCTTCTCATGATCATATGGATGCATTAAAAATTGATTATACGCTGAATACCCATCAAGCAATGACATTATAGAAGCACCAACTACCCTATGTAAGATGTGGTCAATCTTAGGGAGAGGATAGTTTTCCTTGAAGGAAAATTTTTCAGATTTCAGAAATCAATGCATAAACGAATTTCACCTGTCTTTTTTCTAACTAGAATCAGATTCAATGTCCAATTAGAAAAGAAAAGAGGGATAATGATACCAGCCTTATAAAATATGTTTACCTATTTCTCAATTGATGGTAGCAACCTCGGATTGAGCCTCCTGAGATTTTGGCAGAAAGGCATATGATAGGGCTTGATAGGAATAATGTGCTGAATTATACTTTTATCGTAAACCTTCAAATCTGAATAATCCCAAGCAAACACATATTAAAACTTAGCCAAACATGATGTGTATTTACCTTTCATTTCCAGAATTAAGGACTTTGAAAACTTCACCATGTTTGGCCTCTTAGTTGTGCCAATTTTGATATATTCAACTCCTACTTCAGTTGGGACCATTGTCGGCTTCTTTGTGACATCATCTTGATCAAAGAGCTCTTCCAAAGGTACAAGACCTCTTGTAATGTAATTTTCTTTCAGCTATAACACCTATAATTCTGTTGCATTAAATCCCCGATTATCTCCATAAATACATCATCGATATGAAAAGTGGTAAAATATTCCTCCATTTGCATAAAATTGTTGATTTTCTTGTCATCCTGAAACACTTGCCAATGCCGAAGGCTATCCGGAATAGTGGGGCGATGCTTAAAATTAATTTCATATTTCCTTTTCGGATGTATCAGAATTCTAAACATGCTTTCTACAGTAGCAAGAGAATTAGCTATGCAATTTTGGTTTCTAGGAATCATGGATAAAGTATATTCAAAAAAAGTTTTGATAATATCTAACACATCATTGTGATATGCTCGCATTATTGAATTTTTGGCTTGGTATTCCCATTTTACCTATTTTATTATCAACTCGAAGTTAGCATAAACTGAAATCCTTTTAGCCCCTAGCTTCTTAAGAATCTTAAGCTTGATAATTAAAGCTTCATATTCCGCTTCATTATTTGAACAATTAAAAGCAACTTTATATGAAAAACACTTGAAATTAGGAGGAATATTGCATGACTGATTCATTAGGCTTTGAATCCAAATTCATATTCTAGCCCATTCCTTTCCCACCGCTCCATCAAAATCCATAGTCCAAATACTATGTTCTTCATCCGAAAGCTCAAATTTGGATGATTGATCTTTATTTTATGTGTTTTGATCCGCTGTCTCAACATGATATTTTTATTTCAAATATTCTATTGTCTTCTCAACTGATGTACTTGGCTGCAAATCATTCACTTTATGGTCCTTCTTTTCTACATCGAAAACTTCTCCAACACTACCTGAAAATTCTAAATTTTTTGCATTCTCTACTAGCTGACTATCTATATCAACTGGACTACCATCATTAAATAAAATAAAAGACTCTAAGTCAGTATGTACAGAGTGTATAGGGTGATTATTTGGATTCTCCTTGCCATTGATCATATATTTCATCTTGGTTTCCCGGTACAGTTTTCTGTGCTGACCGAACACCGATATAGTAGCATAAGAGAAATCAAGCTGCAAAGTTCCTTTTATATTTTCTCCCCATGATCGCGAGAGAAAAATCCCATACCTTGGAGGAATATTAGCTACAACCACATCCATAATAACATTATCTGCTGGAATCTGATCCATAGATACTACCAAATCTTTAATGAGACCGAGACACCTAACCTTTCCCGAGTCAAAGGAGTAAAGCTTATGAAATGGGAGTAAAGGTTATGATATGGGGGGGTAATATCCAATCCTAAATTTTCCATTATGGCTTTGGGCATGAGATTGTGAGATACTCCAGAGTCTAAAATGGCATTGTGAAGGATGAAATCATGGACTCTAAGACTGAGGTAGAAAGGTGGGACTTCACTGACTATTAGTTTCCCATCTACGGCTGGGCCACAAAACAACTCAAGATGGTCATCACTAACATTCACCAAATCATATGTTTGGTCAACTTTGAGCATTTTAGCTACATGAAACTTACAGTGATCATTATACCAATTCATTCAAAGGAATGGAAACTTTCAATTTGGAAATATCATTCTCTAGACTAAATAGATTTGGATATTTTTCTACCTCTTTGGAAGTGACATACTTTCTTTTAGAATGTTCTTTAGTGGGAATCTCATTTCTCTGGCCTGCAGTTTGTGTTTCCTTATCTTTCTTTGATTTTTTGGTGGATGCCTCATTGTTATTTCTATTATTAGGGACAACAGGCTCATTTTATTTTTGTTGATTTGTAGAGGTCGGTTTTTTGGGTTGAGTATCATTTGGAGAAGTTGGCCTCTTTGGATTTGAAGTGATAAGCATGTTTTTGTTCCTCAAACTATATTGCGTTTGCATTGAGCTAAGGTAATTTTAGAAAACTCTTTGATAATATTCTGCCTCTGCTGCTACCATATCATCATTTGAAGGAACAAATTTCTGATCGTTAGTTTGATCAGCCTCAGGTTGTTGAGTATATTACTCATCTTCAGTTAAGAAGATAGGCTATTGATCTTTGTCAAAAAGATGATTCTCTTCCAAAACCTCATCTTCTTCAACCTGTACATAATTCTTCTAGAGTGGAGTATGGATCTGTTGCTGTGCCTATTGGTCCTGACATCTTTTCTCTCTTTTCTTGATTCGTAATTGAGGTTGTTGCTATTGTTGTTGTCCTATGAAATTCTGATTTCTGATCTGATTTTATATCTGTATATTTGATGCTGTCATCCTATCCATCATATTTTCCATGGTTTTGTTTAAAGTGTCTAGCTTACCATTGGATGAAGTAGATGGATCTTCTTTGATTGTAACCCCTTTTTCTGTTTTTGCCTTTGATTTCTTAATCAACAAGTTTTCTTCAACGCTCATAGCATTGCTTTAAATTTCTTCAAGATTTTCAGGCCTCATATCCCTTAGCTAATATGAAATTTCGGGATCAAAGGCATCAGGATAGTGTAGCAATTCCAAGCCAGGAGGAGGTTTGATGTCATTCAGAATAGAGTTATACACCTTATTGAATCTGACGGTGAAGTCTTGTACATATTCATCTTGATTCATTTTCGAAGCATTATATTCCACTAGAATTTGAAGAGGATTCTTCTTTTCTTCCCACTTGGCTAAGAAAAGATCAAATAAATATTGTGAGTTAGCCAATGAATATGTTGTTAGAGTACGAAACCACTTCTTGACATATCGTGAAAAAATTTGGGAAATTACCCGTATCTTGGCATCATCATTTTCGATCTCTTAAAGATCAATGAAATCTGTTATCTTGACTACATGCTATTCAGCGAAGAACTCCATTGTACCATCAAACAGAGGGATTATTTGACCATATCATCGAGGAAAATTAGTGAGTGCAAAAGGAAACACTAAAGGGGAAAATCTAACCATGAATGTTGCAGATGGTGGTGTGGGGATAACAATAAGGGGTGTTAATGTAGGAAAAGACTTTGGAGGAAGTAATGGATGAGAATTAGATTATATTGTAGCAGATGAATGAGATGATGAAGATATGGATGTAGCAGTAGAAAAGATTTCTTGCTGATACTGAATATAAGATTCTTAGAGGTAAATTATAAGCTATTAACCAATTTTTGAAGTTTGTGAAAATGGGACCAAACCTTCCTATCAGTTTTAGATGAAGACTCTAATGATCACGGACTCAATTCAATTTTTTCAGGATCAAAGACTATTTCCAAAAGATAAGATTTGGATCTAGTCCTAAACAATGAAAGCTCAAATTTGATGTCGAAAGGTAAATATTCTAGTGTAGTCAAATAACCATGAAGTGATATAGTTCTTACCAATGATGATGAGCTTGTGTCAACTTGCTGAAGTTGTGAACTTTGTTTCTTCAAAATCCTCTCAGGGTCTTCAACTGGTGATGGTGGATTAGGATCAATATTTGGCCTTGTGAACTTTTTAGGAGCTAGTTCTGTAATCTACACTGTGGCTTTGAAAATGTGAGTCAGCCTTCTTGAAATCTAGGCAATGTCACCCATAGGCCTAGATATCAATGTTTTTTTCATAAAATCCCAGGGAAGATGTGATATTTTGGTCCCTAGCAACGACACCAACAATGTTATCCTCCACAATGTCCCAAGGTTGAGAAGGAGACCGAACGAGGTAACCTCGAACCACTTACGATTTGGCAGCTAGCCCTACCAAATCAGAGAGGGATCTCTCTGTGATCTCTCAGCCAAAAATATGACTAGAGAGGGTAAAAATATATTAGGCTAGGTATTGAGCACTAGGGTTTTTAAATTTAGGGTTTAGTTGGATCGGGAGGAGAGGTCAAGGAAACAAGGTTAGGTCTCAAAAGATTTCAGTTGCATGGATACAAAGGGGAAAGGAAGGTATGTTCAATGACACTTTGAGGTTGTTAATGTAATGTAGGGTGGAAAATAAAAGGTTCAAAATTAGCATGACAAGCATGAGTCATTTATCAGAAGATGGATAACATAAACATGAAATTCCTATCAAAACAGAGCATAAGATTAATAATTATGTTTAAAAACTCATAGGAAGATAATTTAAAGCAAAGATATGGAAATAAAGATAATTAAACATTCATTTAAGTGATTTACAGAAGAAAAAACACTATCACAAAATCATACTACAAGAATCCCTATATAATAGTTGCAACTCGCCTGTTAATTTCCTACAAAAAGATGATGTATACAAGCTCCAGGCCTTCTACTCTCTGATGTTGAACCTTGAACCTGACTAAAAAAAAGCTACATATATACCAAAACCACATTCCCACCTCTTAAGGTTCAAATCCCTCATGATACGAATTGATTTACACTAATTTCTCTAACCAAACCTAAGACTAGGGAGGTTAGAAAAAACTCTCCATTTAGCCTTTGAATGACTTTACTAACATTAATGACCATCATAATTACATCAAATTCACATTAAAAAACTCAATTACACTTAGCTACATAAGGTATAAACCCAAATTGACTAATTACATCATGAAAAGTCAAGTTTGACTGATAAAAACCAAAAGTAACATTACTGACAAAATCACAAATAATTTCCTCAGAAACGCAACGTGGACTTTGTAGAAATATTTGAGGGGTTTTTCTTGGTACATTTTCTGATCTGGAAACTGGCGATGATATATTAGTGTGTCTAATTGACTCCCAAAGTGTTAAACCTTCAAAAATCCATTTTATAGGCCTCTAAAAATCACTTTTCCCAAGACCTCTCCATAATCGCAGTGTGGGGTCTAAAACATTGGCATAAACTTGTTTTTAAGCATGCTTTTTTACATTTCCTTCCAACCTATGAATGGACATGGCAACCCAAGTATATATTTGATATGTACAGGTCATAATATATCCAACCGTATATGATTTTCCTCATTTAGTGTCCTTAGGAAGAAGCACAGTGTGAGCTTGCTTCGCTTCTGTACATCACAAAATTTCTGAAATACTCAAAATTTCTTCAAAATTTTTCAAAATTTGTTTCTTTGACTCCTTGGGTGATGAGACAGACAATGAAGGATGCATCAAAAAGCAAGTAAAATTTGTCTATATTCTTTAGCTTTATTAGGGTTTTCCTTAGCCTCATGATCATGTTTTTTACCCTAATTCTACAAATTTTATTCTTGGTGAAGTAGTGCATGGCCATGTGTCTTTGGAGGTTGGTGTTCCTATTGGCCCTCTTGAGAATCTTTTCCAAATGATAATTTACCTTTCCAAGCCAAAATTCCCTGTCTTGTTCAATGTGTGCTGCAATGAACTCATCGAAATCCTCTTGAAATGGTGCCGAAGATGTTTGATTTTCTTGCTCTTTCTGCCTCTTGAGACCTATTGTTCTTGGCCTCCTTGTTTTTATTTGCACCTCCTTATCCTCAAGCTGATAAAAATCAATCACTACCTTAACTTTATTATATTCTTCCACCAAATTAGCCTTAGTTTTTCTTGACAAAAGTTGGTTTACCTTAAGCTTCCTGCTCTCTTGCTGTAAAAATGATATCATGAAGTTGGCCTTTGAAATTATGTCCTTTAGCTCTTTGATTTCAGCTTCCTTATCCTTTATTACCTCCTTAGGTGACTTGTGTGCCTAATGCTCTTCCATGTCATCCTCAAAGTGTGCCCGCACATCATCATGCAAGGGTGCATCATGCTGATGTTCTGAAGGAGAAAACAAAAGTCTTTTCCCTCTACTATAGGTTTTGGTCACCTCTGCCCTAGGTGTCGTTTCCACTTGTTTAGTGGAAGAGTCAACCTCTTGTGGCTTTGGTGATGGTATACTTTGGATACTAGGTTGACTAGTAGCATACAAAAGTGATGATGATTAGATGAATGCCTCACTGGGCATGTTAATCTCTAAAAGCTGATGGAGGAAAATGGCTTTAACCAATCCATGGTGAAAAAATTTAGATTAATGATTCTTCCCTTTACAATGTACCTTCTCTGTCATATTGACAAGGCTTCTATTCAAATAACGAGGAAAGTTTAGAGGTTTGAATACTGTGAAGTGAATGAGGCACCTTATGTGGTACTAATAAAGTATTGATAACCTTCCTACATAGGTGAAGAAATTATCATCTTCATTAATGGAGCATATCTGTCAAGAAATTGTCTAAACGGAAAAATGTGTTTTGGAGCATCTTCATAATGTGGCTTTAGGAAAGATTTGTAGTTCTCAATGTCTAAATCCATCCCTTTAAAACAGGTTTCTCCATGATTTGGAATACATGTAG
Source organism: Pinus albicaulis (assembly GCA_034641835.2). NCBI lineage: Eukaryota > Viridiplantae > Streptophyta > Pinopsida > Pinales > Pinaceae > Pinus > Pinus albicaulis. The sequence goes on from CM076579.1 coordinate 876,190,158, forward strand.
CTATGGAAATGGCATCTAATGTAATGTTGAAGTCAACCCCTGCAATGTTGGCCTTATCCTTCCTAAAATTCGTGGCAAACAAACTTGTCAATTGAGCATGGAAGCCTGTGTGATGAATCTTTTCACAAAAACCTAGACAACGCAAATCCTCAAAGGCTTTCTTGATGAAAGGTGAGGCCATGATTTATTTGACCTATGATGGCTAATACCTGGACACTTTATAAAACTTATTATACTTTTTCTTCTCAGTGTCACTATTTCTAGTTTCGATGACTTAAAACCCTACCTAAGTGGGAAGGAAATGGAGAGGGTATGACTGTGAGAACAGGGGATAAGGGACTGTGGTGTTGAAGGAAAGGAATGAAGGGATTTGGGAGTGTGTAAATTTATGGGAAATTTTTAGTGGATAAGGGTAGATTTTAGGGAGTGTAGGGAAGTGAGGATTCTTAAAAAAAATGAGGGGAAGGTGTGAAAATGACAAAAACACAGTCTTAGCCTAGGAAACTATTAATGGGGCAACCTAGGTTAGGGTTTGTAAGGAAATGTAGGAGATGAAGGGTAATAGGTGAGGGAAGTGTTTTAGGGAAGTATGAATGGTGTAGATGAGTGCATGGGAGTAGGAAACTTAGGGTTCTGCCACTGATTTGAAACAAATTATCATGGAAATGAAAAACACAGTAAAAACTCTAGAAGAGGGAAATTCACTGAAATTTTTGAGAAGATAGATGCAAGAGAAGAGTGCCAACTGATACTTACTTGTACAAAAGGTATTGAGAGACCTGAATTTCTGAGATAAAACCTTGTATATGGTTTCTTTGCCTCCAATTTGGAAATAAAACGATTGATGCCAGAAACCTAGCGTAGGAAGAAAAACGAAACGTAGGAGGAAAATTTAGGTTTTCAAGGAGGAATTTGGTTTACCTAAGGGACATAATGGAATTCAATGATGGATATGAACTCTCATGAAGATAAAATAAACAATTATAATCATTTGAATGGTTTTTATAGGTTGGGAAATCGATTTTTCTTAAGTCATGGAGGTGACATCATTGGTATTTTTTGAAAAACTGATGTGATGTGACTGCATCATGATCCTCTGTGAAATGAAATATTACCTTTACCTTTATTTATTTGTTCCTAGGCTACTAACTCCCTTTTATGGTGACTCATGTTAATGGACATGACTCTTTTTACTTTAAATGGAGGACATTATGATGACATGTCATTTGAAAAACTAGACCATGACATAAATTATGACATATTAAATTTTTCATGACCTAACACACTTGAATGAAGACATGACCATGATGAGAGATGAAGACTAATGAGAAGGTAGAGGGAGTAGCAGCGACCTAGACACACCAACTAGTGATCAAATTTTATTTGAAATTCACTTGAAATTCTTAAATTTGACCTAGGACCCTATCAACTGACAGTGAAAGAATACATTTGATCATTGGTGACTAACTGAAACTACCTCAACTACATATGGATTTCTTAGAACCATCTTTGGAGCAGTCGATGCATTTTTTTTTTGACTCCAATACTCATATTCCACAATCGAAGCAAAAACTTGGTTTCTCCCCACCATTTTGGTGACAATCTTGAGTGGAACCTTAGGAACCCTTATTTCTCATAGATTTCATTGATCCCCTTTATTTTTGACATCAACATAACTTCTCACATTAATGGTGTATCCTACTTTATGAACATTTCATTTCTCTCATTTTTTCAAAGACCCATGCATTCAGATTTCTCCTCCTTCAACGGTGATTTATACCTGAGACATAGGGGAACCCAACTTACCCATTTGACAGAGATTCCCTCGATGGGGAAAAAAAATTATTCTTTATCTAAGAGTGCATCAACCACTTCAACACTAATCTGATAAGATTTTCTTGTGTTTTTGTAATATTTCAGTCAAAGTCGTCATAATGAGCATGGAACATGCACGTCTAATATAGACACTTTTGTACCAACATTTACTCTAAGCATCATTTTATTTCACTTCTTATTAAAAAAATAACCCCTAATAATCTCCAAAACAACTTTCTCTCTATCTAATGAAGTTGACAGGACTCATCATCAAGAAAAATAAAACATGATGTATTTCTGCTATACATTTTATCCTATACTCATACATCAAGGGGGGATGTTATTATGAAAAAATGGTACACTCATTGTACACAATAGATGTCACTTAAATTCAATAAGCAGAATGTAAAAAGGACATATTTTCAGCTGAAAACATTATGAAGGGAAAAAGTTAAAATGTTTTCCTAAAATTGGTTTAAAAATTCAACCCATTTGGTGCACCAAAGAAATTTTAATGCACCCTCATGGATTTTTATTGGATAGCTGCAAGGGTCACAAAAATCACAGTCAATGCCTTGGGAGACACATTTTATTGAAGTAGACTCAATCTCCTAACTTGGAAGGGTTGATCATTTGAGCCTTGAGGTTCAAGAAGCATTAATTTAAGGAGGATAGTATCTCGCATCTCATTTATGAGCCAAAAAACCTCATTTATGAGCCAAAGGAGGGATAGGGTGTTCAAAATTTCTCTAAATGCAATAGGATGGAGAGACAGAAAACAAGGAAAAGTTGTGCATTTTTATTCAGCCGAAATTTCTCCAAATAAATCAAGAATTCTAATACTAAGAGGATACCACCATTGAGAGAGTTTCTTCTTTGCTTCTTTGAGAGATTAAGAGCTTTCAAAATATATTGAGAAGGGAAAATCCTTGTTGAGAGCTATTGAGCACCATTGCTTAAAAAACTCTTCAAGTGCCTTTAAAGTTCATTTGTAACTCTTCCATTACCAACAATCAATAAAGAGGGTCATTTTCCCATTACTTTTCTTTGCTTCATTTTCCTGTTTCAAGTTGTTAAGTTTAGTTTTATTTTAATTTTCTTTTTATGCATTGTTTTCATCTAATTCACTACTTCATTTGGCCCATGTTTAACTAATAACATCATTCATTTTTTGTGTATATTCTTTTAGGATGAAACCAACTACAAGATAAGATAATTTTTGACTCATATGATGCCAAATTCAACATACACACACCTGTCCTAGCTCCTTCTGGATTCCATGCTGTTATCACACATAAATTTTTAAATTTATTAATAGGATAACTCACCTCACTCACCTAGGTTTTATTTGGTCTTGATAGGTTGGTTCATGAATTTGATGAAAAAATTCCATGAAATAAACCTTTTCCTAAGTCTAAAATCCCCATTAGTCATGTCATGTTAGTCAAATCCACCCAATTCCACTTATTTTTCGCATGCATGGTCTCAAATCAAACATATGCCACCTGTCTATTTTTTCACCTTTTGGTAGTGAATATAATTGCAGTATGGTAGATTTTTCCACAGAATTACCTGACAATTCTGTAGCAAATCTACTAGATTTATAATTGTCTTCGCTGCAGAATCGTGTTTTTCTGCAGAAAAAACAGAGCATGGTGAGGTGTCAAAATTCCGATGGTCATGGGTAAAGGTGAGGTCACTCAATTAGTTATCATCCAAGCATGCAAGATCGTAATTACCCTCATCGTTACCTTTTGTTTTCGCATTTTTCTTCATTCTCCCAACTTTCAAATTGCATTTTTAAATTCATCTCTAAGCATCTCTCTGTCATATATTGTTCTAGCCTTGCATGGAGCAGTCTAGTATCATCTTTGAAGAGTTGATTCAAAATTCAAGAAGCTTGTTGTCTAGTGTTTTTATCTGTAGGTGTCACAGTTAGGGAGACAACGAGGTTATAAAGTAGAATGGAAATGAAGAAGAAGGTTAACAAGGGAGGTTCTTATGTGAGATACAAGCCTATGGACCTCAAGCTATTAAATGAAGACCCAAGTTTCATGGATGCATTCAAAAATGTCGGATGTCTGCAGTTCTTTCAAAATCTTCAAGGAGTTCATGCCCATATATGAAAGGATTTTACAATAAAATTTACAGGTACAACCTTGAAGGTGGGAGTTTTAAATTTCACAGTGTCACCTGATACCATTTCTCAGGCTACAGAGATACCAAGAGAAGGTGAAGAGTGGTTCAAAGCCACTAAATTTAAAATGCAGAGCTATGAGGAATTTGCAAAAGCAGAACACACTGGAGCTGACATTGCATCTGGAATTTCAAGTATTTTTATGAAGGAAAATTATTCTAAATTGTTCTTTGTGATCCAGAAATACATTACCTATGAGGGGATGTTTCATATGGTTTACCTTTACCATTTCAGGCTCCCTTTACATTTCACTGGTAAGTAGCCCCTTAATCTTCCTTTATTTTTGTTTAGGAGCTTAGGGAAGATGTCTAATAAGGTCCAAGCCAGGGCTGAAGGTAGTGAGACATCAGTTTTTCACCATGGTCTAAATAAAATCTTAGTGTTGGAAGAATTGAAAAAATTAAACAGAGATTGGGAATCTTTCCTTTTCCTTAGTGGATATGAAGTTGATTCAGTGACACCTAAGAAGACTTTAAAGCCAAAAACTACTTCATCTCTAGCTGTGACAGAAGGTGTTAATGAAGAAGAGCCAGATCCTATCTTGGATCCAATGGGTGTTGAAGCGGAACTTATACCAGAGGCAGATATCCCACAACCATCACCTACAAGCAACAAACAAAAAAATAGCAAGCATGGTAGCAGGAGGATAACTAGAAGCCAAACTATTTCCAAGGGAAATCTTGAAGACATCCTCCAAGCATTAGACATTGAAGAGACTCCAATTGTCCAAGCAGAAGACATTGAAGGGTACAAAAAGAATATACAGAAAGGTAAGACTGTTAAAAGGTTAGATTTTGCAGGAGAAGACGCATGTTTCATATTCCATCCAAGGAAACCACTTACTAGGTTACAACTTGCAAAGGGTGTCCTGGAAAAAAATATGACAAAAAATGTTGAGAAAGGCAAGCAACCTATCACAGAAGACATCATAGACCTATATCCAGCAATAGAAGAGGTATTTGTGCAAAGGAAGGGAAAGAAGCAGATGGTGGAAAATACTGAAGTACAAGTAGTGCAGGACGAGTTAAGAGAGGCCAAAGAAGAGGTCATTGAAGTCAAGTTAGAACTACAGGAGGCCAAGGTAGATAGAAAATTGATGGTAGATTTTGAAGAAAAAATGAATGATCAGCTGAACCAATATGATAAATCATTGAAAAATGCCAAAAGGTTGCTGAAAAGAACACTTCCTTTGAGGAGAGTAATGAAAAACACCAGAAAGAGAAACCTGTGGTTGCATTCTAAAAGGAAATGTTCAAGGGATAGGTTAAATAGAAAGAAGACCAAATGGAGATGATTCAGGAAGAATTGAAGAAAAGAGGGCTGAAAATCAAAGTGATAAATAAGCCTGAGGAGATGCAGCCTTATAATGCTAAAGATGGTGTTCTCAAAGATTGAAGAGATGGTCTAAACATTTTTGAAAAAAAAATCAGCATTGAAGAAACATAATTTTCAGTTTGGAAGGTGAAATGGGGAAGAAAAATGAAAATTCATGTTTTTCTGAAAATTAGGCAATTTCGTAGCGAAGCCCGAGCTTGAAGGCCATAATTCGCTACAAAATCCCTGTAGGATACTTTTTGTAAAAAAACTCATTTTGGTTGGAAATAAAAGGAGGGCAAGAGTTTTATTTAGCTTATATTATCTCGAAAACATATCCCAATCAGAAAGAGAGGCTAAAAGTTGACTTATATGGCTGAAATGAATTTACTACCAAACTATGCTAAGAAACTTCCTATTGAACTCTGTTTTTGCAGCAAGGTGTTTTTAGTGGTATTTTGATGTTTGGGAAGTGTATTAAAGAGTAGCCAACCACATGGAAGCATTCAAAGGTGGCAGTGGAACACTCCAGCAGGGATTCACTCTTCGACAAAGATGTCACCTATCCAACTCAACATGAAGAGAATGATTAATTGTTATGTTTATCTTCTCCTTAAAATTAGGGTGATTAGTTCCTAAATCTAGTGGGTATATTTATGTCTAGGTTATGGTGGGTGCCACTCGAGCATTTGGTCATCATCAATGTAATTATCCCATTCTCCAGATAAGTGAATGTAATAAATGAAAGATAGAGTCCTAATAGGCTTGTAAGTCTTAAGTTATTAGGTGTCTTTTTTAGTTCTAGGAATATAATTTATGGTTAAGATAGGTGTCAAAGATGATGGTTCGATGATCTAGCCAGATTGGCTGATCCAATGTAAGGAACAAAAGCCTATTAATAGGCAGAACTTCGAATGAGAAGGGGTTGGAGAATATTATTTAACACTACGACTATTGTAAATTTTTGTCATCAGTAATATATAGTGACTGTGTTTGTGCTTCACCTGAGATTCTTTGAGTGGTTCAATGAGATTATGTTTTATGTTTCTTAATATATTTTTTCCAATATATTGATGTTTAATTACTCATAATTCATGTTATGCATGCTCTGACTTCCTTTAAACATTAATCTATTGAATATTTCTGTGTGTTAGTATTGTCCTTTCATTGAAACATTAAAAGCCTCGGCTTCCACGAGGAGATCCATTTGTCACTGAATTCCCTCACACTGACTCCATAAGCCCAATGGTAGTGAAACCTATTTGATTTTTCACCTGAAATTAAATACATTAAAGCACTTATCATAGATTTAGCCATCTAATTGAATCCTAATTGAGCAAATCATAAGTTAATTTGAGAGAGCCCTCTCAGGCTGAAGAGGCTAATCCTCAGTCAAAAGTTGCTTTGAAAGAGTTACTCCAAGTTGTTTGGTGGAGCAGCCCATCAGTACCAATTTAGAGATAACACATGCCAATATCTTCAAACAATGCTTCTCTTTAGCGTCTTCACCTAAACCTTCCTTACTTAGTGGTTCTTGGCAGTCAAGTTTTTATTTCACAATAAAATTCCATGCCAATTGTGTTATTACTTCTCTACATACTTACACCATTCCCTTCTCAATATATGCCAAAATAATGAAGTCTCTTTTCTCTCCACATTATATGAGTAGAGGGGATGACATGGTGTTTTCATCCACTTAGGCTTCCCATTCCAAAAATTCAATGCTTTTCAGCATAGTTAGTCTATCATTATATTGATAGTTATAAAAATTAAGAGTGGTCACTGTGGTCCTTCTCACAACATTCCATAGGGAAACAAAGCAAAACGAAATAATCACCTAATGGCCACACAACAACCCACCACAGGATTTCCCTATCATAAATTTAGATCTATATGTCCCTCTAGTTATTCCAATCAATTATAATTCACAATTAATTTATTTTATAGTTACACATAATGTCTCAACTAGCTATGGCCTCCATGTTGGCATTAAAAAATCACAATTTTAACAGTACAACAACATGGGTAATGTGAGGGATGTTACAAACCAAACTCGGGTAGACCGTGAGAAATTCATGAAACATACAGTTACTGATCTTGAAGGAATTAATGAGCCAGTAGAATTCAATAATAATATTATCAGAAATTACTTGGCATAATCATTTCTTGGAAATTTTAATGCTTAACCATCAGCCTTTTTTGATAATGTGGTTATCTCTCATATTGAAAATTTTTCCCAGACAGACACTTTTAAGTGTAAAACTTTTGTAAATAAACCATTGGTTAATTCTTTTTTTTTTATTCTTTATTTTGATGGCTCGAAATTATAATATGTTGCAAGAGCTAGTTGTATTTTAATAAGCCCAGAAGGAGAAAAAACCATGCTAACCTGCGAGCTTGAATTCGATTGCACAAACAATATAGCAGAATATGAAGCATTAATTCAAGGTCTGTACAAAGAAATTGACCTTGACATTAAATAACTGAAATTACTGGGAGATTCATAGATCATTGCCAAAAAATTAAGAAATATTATCCATTGTCATTCTGGACATCTTAAACATTATCAATCATTAGTAAAGGAATTGACTTCTCATTTCTTAGTTTTCAATATTTCCTCTGTACCCAGAATACAAAATGCTAGCACAGATTTATTGGCTAATGTAGCATCGAAATTAATTCCATATCAATAATTTAGTCCCGATAGCTTTTCTATTAATTGATTTTTAGACCATCTGTTCCTGATAATATTACTAATTGGAGAGTTCTTAATCATGATTCTGATATCATATATTTCCTTGCATCTGAGGGATCTTATGATAATCAAATTCTATATGAAAATGAACATGATACTTAGATAAAGGAAGAACAGGATGAAAATCCAATTCCTAAGTTAGTTGTCAAATTAGAATACCTTTATGATTTAAAAGATAGGTTTAAGAGAGTTACTAATTCTAAAACTCAAAGTTCAACCTTAAGATTTGAGTTAGTAAATCTTGGAATTGATTATAAACCACAAAATGTAAATTTAGGCCTTGGTTTGTCTTCTGATGAAATATTATCATTTGTTAGGTTATTAAGGACTTAAAAAAGTGTTTTTTCTTGGGATTACACTGATCTTAAAACATATGACACTTCTGTCATTCAACACACTATTCATATGGTTTCAAATGACAAACTGATACAACAAAAGTTGAGGAAAATTCACCCTAATCTTGAAAATAAAATTAAAACAGAGCTAAATAAACTCCTCAAAGCTAAGATCATCTTTCCAGTTGAAAATTCTAGATGGGTTTCAAATTTGGTTCTTGTTAGGAAGAAAAATGGTGACATTAGGATTTTTAATGATTTTAAAAATTTGAATAAAGCATGTGAGAATGACAATTTTCCATTACCAACCATGGTACAAGTACTGCAAACTGTAGCTGGTTCCTGAACTTATGTCTTTTCCAGATGGATTTTCAGGCTATAACCAAATCCTGGTACATCCAGATGACACATTAAAGACTACATTCAGGACTAAGTGGGGAACTTATGCCTATGAAAAGATGCCAATTGGGTTAATCAATGCAGTTGCCACTTTTCAGAGAGCCATGGACACAACTTTTAGAGGAATCATTAACAAGTCAGTAGTTATTTATCTAGATGACATTATAGTATTTTCTAGACAAGCAACCAATTATTCGAATGACCTAAAACAAGTCTTTGAGCGATGTAAAAAGTAAAACCCAAAAATTCACATTTTTCTCTAGATGAAGGAAAATTTTTATGGTTCATTGTGTCCAAAAAAGGTATCTATATTTATCCTGAAAGAATCGAAGATATTAAAAGAATTCCTTTCCCTGATAATAAGAAAATCATGCAGTCATTTCTAGGACAAATAAATTTTGTAAAAATATTTGTCCCTGACTTGTCGTAGATATTTGGTTTAATCAAACAATCTATTATCCTTGCTCCAATTCTAACTACTCCAAATTTTCTTAATCCTTTCACTTTATATACATTCTCATCAGATACATCTTATGTTGTTGTTCTGACACAACTTAATGACCAACAAATTGAAGCACCAATATCATTTTTTAGCTCTAATTTGCAAGGTGCATAGCTAAACTATTCATCTGTTGAGAAAAAAAAAATTTATGTCTTTAAAGCTATAAAGAATTCTAGGCCATTTCTCCTCAAAGCTCACACTAAGATAATAGTTCCATTCTATGCAGTAAGACAATTATTGATGCAAAGAGAACTAGGCGAGAAAAGGGCTAACTTGGTTATTACTTTACAAGAATATGATGTAGAAATTAGACCTTCTAAGATTGTTAGAGGTCAAGGTTTTTGTAGAATGCTAATAGGAGCATCTCATTTATCATTAGAGGCAGATTCGGGTAATGATGTGCAACTGTCAGAGGTAAGCCTCAACGATGCTCAGTCTCAATACGTTGATCTCAAGTTTTATTTTAAAAATGGATATGCCCCAACACAACTCAGTTATAAAACAAAATGTTCCTTGAGATTAAAAGCCAAGCAATATGAAATTATAAATGATGTATTGTTTAGAAGAAACTTTGATTCTATGTTATTAAGATTCTTAGAGAGAATTGAAGCAGAGAATGTTTTGCAGGAACTCTATGATGGACCAGTTGGAGGACATTTTGGAGGGAATACAACAACACATAAAATCCTGTATCTAGGTTACTATTGGCCAACACTTTTCAAATATGTTCATGAATATGCAAGGAAATGAAAAGTTTGTCAAAGTGAATCAAGAAGACAAAGGAAACTAGCTTTCCCATTACAACCAGTTAATATCGAACAACCATTTGAAAAATGGGGATTAGATATAATCGGTGAGATCATTCCTAACTCTTCCAAACAACATAAATACATTCTCATAGCCACCGATTAGTTTACTAAATTGGTGGAAGCAATTCCACTAAAGGTAGCCAACTCTTAGAATATTATTGAGTTCAGTGATCAATTTATCATAACTAGATTTGGTTTACCCACTACTTTAATGTTTGATAATGCATCTTATTTCTCAGGAATTGCTATGATAGAATTTTCTATCAAAAGAGGTTTTAAACTTAAATATTCTGCTAATTATTATCTGCAAGGAAATGGTTTAGTAGAATCTACAAATAAAAACCATATTAGAATCATCAAACGAACTGTTGGCCAAAACCAAAAAAATTGGCATAAGTCATTGACATTTGCTCTTTGGGCAGATCGAATAACTCACAAGGCCTCCATTGGAACTTCTCCATTTAATCTTGTTTATGGGAAAGAAGTTGTTCTTCCTACCAATGTAGTTATTCCTTCTCTTGCCTTAGTTCAATTTATTGATGAATCACCTTATTCTTCTTTGCAAATAAGACAATTTCAAATCCTTAAACTTGAAGAAGAAAGAGAAAAGGCTAAAGTTACTCATGCACATCATCAACAGTTAGTTAAAGCTTCAATTGATACAAATTCTGTCATTCCAAAAACATTCCAAATTGGTGATGTGGTATTGAAATGGTACAAAGCACACGAGTAAAAAGGTAAGCGCACAAAATTCCAAAGATTGTGGCTAGGTCCATTTCAAATCATTGAAGAAATAGGCCCATCAACATTTTTATTGCAAGATCTATCAGGAAAAAGAGATCCCTTGCCTGTTAATGGGCAGATTTTAAAGAAATACTTTTCACAGGAGGTAACCCCTTCTATTCCTTGTATATTACTATATTTTATTTTCCTTAGGAAAATAAAAGTTTAATATTATTGATTTTGGCTTTTCAAGAAAACATCTAAGAAAATCTTTTTTGATTTATCGCTTCTAAAAATAAGAATTGTTAAGGAAAAAATCGAAAGATTTGAATATACAATAGATTTTATTTTACTGAAATATGCGATTTCACTAAAGTTATTTATTCTTTGATGAAATCTCATCTTTATAAAGTATAGTTATTCTGTTATCAGTCAACAAAATAATCTTTAACATAGTAAAGACTCTTTTATAGATAAGAAATCTAAAAATATATAAATTATCATCCAGAATCCTCAAAAGGACCAATGATTCACCCCATCCGTAAAAATATTCAAATTTTTAGAAAGTAATTCAAAAAATTATGATAAAAATCTTAGAAGATAATAAGTCTCATCAAGAGTTTTTTTACCATGTTCATTGGGAAATAGTTGAACTGACATTACCAATACTGCCTACCAAAACAGGGTAATGACTTGAGATTATATCAACAGACAAAGGGTCTCATCAAGAGCCATCTTGATCAGTTTAATTACAACCAGTGAATGGCGTTGTCAATATTTGGTTACCAATCCAAGACAATGGATTTTAAGTGATTAAAAATACATCATAAAATATCTACAAAAAAGAAAACAAGTTCCAAAAGAGATAAAGTATTTAAAATTGAACTTATTTTTGAAGATTTTAAGAGTAACTGGTTGTGACAATGAATCATTGTTGGGTAAAAGGTAACCCTGACAAAAGCTTAAATTTCTTATTGGATCAGAGGCTCTACCTATGATAAAAGAGTATATATTATAAATCTAATCTGAATGAGCCACCTGCTTCATCTTTTTGAACTTAGTAAAGAGTGATATAGATATTCATACTTTTATTTTTAAAGAGGATTTCTTATGAATTATGATAAAGTGAGATTTTATTGCTTAGATATTATTAATTGAAATTCATTCCTACAATTTTTTTATTTTGAAAAGTTTAAGAAATTTCAAAAAACCAATCAGAGATAGCTGGTTCTCCCAAGTGAATCGCCAATTGTTGTACTATACAAAAATACCCTCATTTATTAAAATAAATGGGGAACCTTTAAAAAATAAATATAAATTCATAAGATGATTTCATTTCAAAAGCGCTCATTGCAAATCGCATAAATTACAGGCCGATTAAGTTAAAACATATATAAGTATTTCAATTTGCGATATGCGCTTTAACCTTTTTAGAGTTATATAAAATCCCCGTTGCAAATTCTTTAAAAATCCCTTTAAAGAGAAATCACATCGCGGCTTTTAAAAATAACAAGCTTATAACAATTCGGTAAAAATTTTGATGAGTCGGACCCGACGAAATAACAAATGAAAAATTATAAGTATATAAAAGGTCTAATAAAGCAAAACAACGTGATTCTTCAGTGCATTTCACGTTTCGTGACAAGAAACCAAATAGAAAGTTTTATTACCGCAAAAAATTATGATGTGTGATTTGCGCAAATTGCATTTCGCGAGATTCATTGGCGGAAAAAAAAAAAAAAAAACATAACTATTGGTAACTGTTTAAAGTTGAGATGTGCGATATTAACACTTATTACTCAAGTGGGAAAAATGATTCTTATTTAATCAACCTGTTATAAGATCTAATGTCTTATATTGATAGATTAGACATATTACGTAAAGGTGTGTAAGAGATTTGATAGAATGAGTTATGGGTTATTAATAGCATTTAATGGGTGTAAGGTTCGTAAGATTGATATCTACTTCACGTGTGTTTTGAATAATTGAGCATTGGATTTTGATTATAATGTTTTAACTCTATCCTTCTCTCTATTCATCTTAGATCTGAGTTTACTCTTTTCACTTGAATTCAGGAAATTGCCTAACAGAGTGAGAATAACTGGAATGACAAAGAAAGGGAAGAAAATTTCCCACTAATCTACTGCAGAAGACTCAGACATGCCTCCATTGTTCTCAGATACAACCTGCAACAAGGATTGTAGCAGTTCTTCATGGGAAGCAATGTACCACCTTTTTGAGGAAGAACAACCAAGGGTAATAGTCAAAATAGTAACAACAGATGCGACAGTTTCCTCAGACCCGTCCTACTTTGACGTTGCATGTTAGTTTCTTCACAGAATAGAAATGAGGCCAAATATTTTACCCTACACAGATGTGGTAAAGTGAGTAATTGACCACCTTAACATATCATATATATCATTCAAGAATTCAAAGCTGGAGAATATTGGTTCATTCACCGTAGAATATTTATGGATAGTGTACCACTTGCCCATGCCGCAGAAGAATTATGATAAAGCTTTTGTCCAAATATTTACAAAGAAGAATACAGACCTCATGAAAGTGATAAAGGGATGGAAAGATGATAAAGGAAAGCTAAAGCAGGACAAACTTGGTATGTACCAGATAGCACAGTTACCCTCCCCTTATTGTTATGTTGCTGGAATGCTATGTAGGTTGTTTGCAAAACAAGATACCATTAGGTTTTCCATAGACTGGGTCCCTTTAATTGATGCAATTGTCAATTCCTCTATTATTAATTGGGTGAGCATTTTTTCTGATAATTTGGCCAAAACTATCATGGATTACAGAAGTAAAAGAAGTGTTTCCTCTAGAACAATACCTCCCTTCTACATGAGTTCTTACATTATTGATGAAATTTTCTTTTCGTCAAGCTTTCCTCTGGGATGGAAATGGACAACCCAAGACCCCACTCCAATCCATATTTACCACAAATCCCTTTGGGAATCAGATTTCCATTTACATTTCTATAAAATTTGCAATGGAGTTATGTTACCCATCCATAAAATTATCTTTAATGAAAAATCACCTATGATTTCTAAGGAAGCTAGCACAGACATTTTAACAGTTGCTAGATGGTTTGTAAAAGAAAATTTCACTTATATCATATTTTTTGTAAGTTATTCTTCCCCCCATGTCTTGCCTTATTATGTTCCTGATAAGCTCCTAGCTAGGGAAATTTCCTACCAACTTCTAGTAAGTGGCATGCCCAAACAACTCAAAGATGCCAAGAAGGCCATTTGGCCTACTTTCCCTTTACAATGTGGCACTTTTTCCCTTTTCGACATTGGTCATGCATTCAAAGAGATTTCAAATTTCACTTCATTAAATTTGGCTCTAATGCCAAAGAGGCCATTTGATCCTAATAATGTGGTTAAGAATTTTACCACTGAGCTTAAATTGAAACCTTTCTTGAATGAGAAAGATATGTTTGATGATTTCTTTCACGGCATGGAGAAGTTCACAAATGTATTGAAAAATGCATCTAGTCAACTCAGTAAAACAGATTTTGAGGCTTTTCAATCATACATAAATAAGAGGCTAGAAATAGTCCCTTTGGACTTGTTATTTATTGAATATGTCAACAGGCCAAATCCCGTATTAGTTTGGATAATGAGGCCAAGGATATGTCTGAAGATGAATATCAAGAGAAGTTAAATCCAGAGTCAGGGAAATCATAACATAATTCTCAGAATTTAGATCACTCTGATAATGAATCTGAGAGTAGGAATGAAAATCCAAAGAAAATAAATGATAAAGTGATTAAAGGAATTGAGATGCAAATGGAAGGAGAAATTAATGGAGCTGAATCATCTTCTCAAGAAGTTCAACATATCTATAATACACCTGAGAAGATAGAGAAGTATCAATCAAAATATTTAAAGAAAGAATGGGAGAATTTTTCCAAGGCACTAGAAAACACCACCACCAAAACCTAATGTTGATGAATCAACAAATTTCCAAACTATAGAGAATTATCAGAATTTAGTGGAAACTGTAATTCCACTACAACATGTACCAGAATTTCATGATCAAGAGATCATCCTGGCATACCCTATGGAACAAATTGTTTTAAATATTGAAGAGATACCCTCACTTGACGTCTTCTACAGTCCGAGTCATCAGGCTGTAATTAAGAGAAGAAAGAGAAGAACAATAGATGAATCGATTTCAAATATTATGGATGAATCTATAAAGTTTCTATGGAAATACCCTTTGGGTGATCCTACAAAACATTTAACTAATTTATCATAGTTTGCAAGAGCATATGCTACTGCTACCATTGACAAATCCACAAAGGTACAACTTCTACTTAAGCAAAAAGAAGACAAAGTTCAAGAACTGGAGAAACTACTAGAACAGGACAAGTTTATTTCCAGTAAGCAGATTGAAGTGAAGATGTCTCAATTTCAAAAGGATTTTCAAAGAATGAATTTACAACACCAAGTACAGATTACATAGAAAGAAACACAAATTGAAGTAGCAATGGAAAAATTAAAAATCCAACCTCAAGTATAATTGTTCATAAAAGAAGCACTGGAAATGAATGCAAAGCTAAAGCAACAAGAAGAAACCTTTTGTCGACAAATTTCAATCACCAGCTCTTACTGTGATACAAGAAAAATTCTGATCCAACAAGTGGCTAGCAGGAGACTTGAATTCGAAAAAGTTGAAAACAAGATTAATGAGTTCATTTAGTGGAAAGGGTCTGCAGCAGGAAAGAGAGCTGACTTATCTCAAATAGATAAATTTCACAAAGAGATTTTATTTATGGATTTGGAAATACAGCCGAGACAAGAAGAAAAGGAAACGACAAAGGCGTCAAGGTTGACAAATGAAATTATTGAATCCATTAATGAACATATTTTAAAAGCTAAAATTATTAAATAATCCACAGCCGAAGTGCTCCTAGAGCTTAAACCATTAGAAGCATAGTGGAAGGAAAGTACAAAGTTACAGGTGGAAATTATTACAAAGATAAATAAGTTTGATGAAGAAAATTACTTGAATTTTCTGATCAAACCTTACCATTAGTGCCTAACTCTACAGGCATTAACTGATTCTACAAAAAAATCTCAGCCAACACTTTTGAATGAAGTGTTTAAAGGCCAGATCAGATAAGGGATTACACATCTAGCTCAACTAAAGCCAATGGTGGATATTTGTCAGCTTCGAGGTCAAATGCGCAAAGAGGATCAACTCACATAATCATGTTGTTATTTTATTTCCTAGATTGTAGTTTAATTTTACTCCTTACGAGGATGGTTGTTTGAAGCCTACTCAATTTTTTTGTATTAATATATTTTAAACATATTGTAGTTTATTATTTAAACCCTTCTCATGCATTTAGAGAAGGGTCCAAAAATTTGTCAAAAACATTTGTAAAGAATGCACTTTTGTAAGTTTGTGAATGCCTTGATGAATTAATGGAACGAAATCTATTATTTTTTGACATTTGAAGCTCTTTAAATGAATTTACACTATTTTACTCTTTAAATTTCTTGAAAGTGAAGAGGAGCATAAAACTATTGTTAGTTTGAATAAGTAGAAACTCGTATACATGGTACTTCTACACGTTATATTAAGTTTTTCTTCTTAAATTCACAGTTATCTTTTTATATGCATTATATATTAGAGTTGTTATCATAAGTGAATGTTAAATGCACTTCTATATTCATATAATATGTTTATGATTTCTTATCTCATATATAATTAAACATATAAATTCGATATATATTTCACAATCCTTTTGATTAAACTATTTTTTTCAAAAGAATTATCTTTATATAATTTTCATCTCTTTCAAATTTTAAATAATTTTCATTACTAATAGTTGGAAGATATATTTTTAGATCGCATAAAGGAATGAACACTCCCGGGTATATAGTAGAATAGATAGTTTAGTTTAGTGCATATGATACATTGAATAATTTCCCATTTGCATGTTATATAAACAAAACACACCCTCATCATCCTTTTTGGGAAATTGGTCCCTTTATCCCCAGTCCGAGCCACTACACAAAATGGAAAAATACTTGCTCTAATATCTAGACCGAGTGGTTTTCCCCCATGTTGTTGCAACGAAATTCCGAGGCTTCAACACATTACCAACACTTTTAGTCGAATACTTTTCAAGGGGTCCAACTAGCTTGTAGCATATATACTATTTCAATATTCAACATCCCTTAAAATTATCTCAACTTCATAATCAATTCAGCTGCATACATGTTTCATGAACTTCTATAAAGGCATTTTCATTTACCAATTCTAATATAGACCTTCTATTTTAAATTTAACTTTTAGCCTCCATTACTTTCAAATATTTTCATAACCAAGTTCATATGCCTAAGTATGTCATATGCATACTACCAGTGGTAGTTAACAAGAGATCATTCTAGCACACTTTCCTGATGGATATTCCACATGACATGGAATCAATATGGTAAATTCACAATGTTACTCAAAACACAATAATTAATATGCCATTCACATAGTCATAATATTTTAAAAATAAAATCACTTATATTCATATTATGATGGTTCTCAACAGATGACGTTTCTAATGAATTGGTATCATTATACCCTCTTCTTTTTTTTCCCATCATTCTCATATTCATTATATATGAGAAAAGCAATCCAAACAAAAGAAGGAACCTAGAATTGATACTCTAAAGAAAAAATAAAGCACTATGCATACTTATAGAAACCTAAATAAACTATGATCTCAATGATCATTCAAACTGATCAAAAAACCAAACCAAAAAAGGGAAGGCAAAGAGGCTATACCTCCCCAGCAGAGTCGCCAATTCTGTTGTGAAGATAAATCCTCTCTATAGACAGAGGCAATATCTCTAGCCCTAGAGTGGGTCTAGCAACTTAAGATACTATATAATGCAAGATTTATTAGCTAACATCCAAATAATATGAGGAAGGGAATAAACCTACCTCTTCCTAATGTAATGCTCAAATCCTTTGATGATGGCTTCGATCCACAGTCCCTCAGGCTCACTTCTTGCTACTAGTGGCATACGATCACCTACATGAGATCAAGAGACAAAAACAAACGTGATCCAATACAAAACATACATTGAGTATCATATATCTAACATATCGAGGAACATTAGACTATTTGCGCAAATTATTATACAAATATAGAAAGAAAAAACCAGACATTTTATTAATAAATATGAAAGAGAGAGCTTACAATAATGGCCTTGATGTTGGAGGCCTCCCTTTGGTGATGTCTGAGTCCTTCACTGAAGCTCTTAAAGCACTCATTCTCTTGGATAGCTTAGGCATTATCAAAATACAGGGATGTAAGGAAAATGAATGATCAGACCAGCTGAACAATGACCAACTAGTAGTGTAAGGATGGCGATCAATTTATAGGAAGGGACAGGGAGTTAGGATCCCATCAAAGAAGGAGGAATGCCCATTTTTCAAGGGATAATCCCCCATTGATAAGATCAAAAGATATAAATGAGAGAGCTCAACTCTATCTCCACTAGATGACATCGAGCTTTTCATGCTGGAAACTTCTAGAGGTCGAAGCTTATCCTCCATTTGAGGAAACACTTCTAGAAAGGGTTCATCGCAATTTTCTAGGTAAAAAGAGTACTGACAATGCTAGGGTATAACTTTCAACCTGCCATCAGCTCGTGTAGGCAACTGGAGAAAAGCGTTACCCAGAAATTTAGGGTTTTAGATAAGTTTCTTGAATGATCTTTCGAGGAAGTTTCTTTGATTCTTTAGAGAATGTATTTATTTATTTTTTCCATATGGAAATACTTCAAATGATTTTTCACGGGGAACTTCAGGATTAGGAGACAAGAAGTGATCAAAGTGAAAAATTAATGTGTAACACCATGCCTGGGGGAAGGACCATCGGCGGGAGGCTAGCCCCCCCCCCCCCCCCTGCCCCACTATTCATAATCATTAACATAAAAAGTATGATGTTGCCTTGTGTCCATCCAAGCCATGGAGAATGCAGTATATTAAATCACATGGAATTTAAACATTGCGTAGGATTTTTGGGGGAGGGAGTTAAGATCCCGGCCCTTGGCCATATGTCCATAACGTGGACCCCCATATTGCCATGTTCTTCGGAAACAAGGCCTTAATGGTAAATTGGCGCGTCAACATTTTTGCCTAGAAATTGGGCAATCTGGCACTCAGTTAGCGCATTTGGAGGCAAAATTGTAGGATGGTGCTAGATTTGGTGCAATTTGGGGTGCGGTTAGTGCCAAAACTTAGGGAAGCCATAACTAATTTAGTTTTTTACCAAAATTTGAATAAGAAAGAGGATAGATAAGAATTTTTGGGAATTTTGGAGCCATTGGAACATGTTTCAGAGTTGTTTGAGCATTTCAGATGTATGTAATCACACTTGAGAATAATAGAACAAGACCAAGCCATTAGAAGCTGGACCAAGGAGACATAGCCCAAGCGGGGTGAACTCCTTCATTATGTGTTGTTGTGTTATTGTTTATGGTGATGTTCATGTTTATTATATTTAGTTGTTCAGTGTTTTGTTTATGTTAATTTTCTCAAGAAATTCACATAAAAACACATAAAAAAAACTCATGGTTAACTTGCAAGTTACTTCATAATCCTCAAGAAATTTTTTTATATTCTGAAGAGGAATTTACCACAACAAAACTAATTTTCCCATTCATATCAAGTTGGTATCAGAGCACGAGGTTGACTTGTGCAAGGAGGATTTAAATGTTTTGCAAGTGTTTAAATGCTTACAAGGTTGAAGCTCAAAATAGGAGAAGGCAAGCTTGTGGGTGCATGTCTCAAGCTGGAGCAAGGAGAAGGAGGGCACAGTTGCCACAATCTCCACCAAAAGATTCACCTCTTTTTGTACCTGAGTCTTCAGTAATTAGGTCCCATGAAGGAGAAAATGATAACACGACAGAGGATGAGAAGGCTTTTAGGAAGGCTTTCTTTGACATGAAAAATATGGTGAAGGTTGTCTATTAAGAGAGTAATATAAGGTTATAGGGTGAAAGCTCCAAGACTCCAAGAGGAGAGGATTCTCCAAGAGGAGGAGGTAATGGAAATGGTGATAAACCACCATCTACTCCACCATCATCTTCACCACCATATTCACCTTCATCTTCATCCTCTTCCACTAATACAACCCTTACTCATACTCATCAACATACCTCAAAAGGAATTTGTAAAACACCCCTGTTAAAATTTGATATTGAATTTGAGCTTCCTATGTATAAATGTGGAGTGAATGCATATAAGCTTGACAATTGGGTTCGTCAGTTTTGTTAGCACTCCTTAGTTTCCAAAGGCTGAGAAAGGAACTACTGAGGTAACCACATAACAAATTTTGACTTGGTATCTAGCCCTACCAAATCATAGAGGTTTCTCTCAAAATAAACCTCACGGCCAATGGAAGTGACTCGAGAATATCAGGGTTTTAGGCTAGTTATCGGATTAATAGGGTTTTGATTAGGGTTTGCTGGCTAAAGAAGCACTAGGTTTAGAAAATAGGCTTGGTATTCCAAAATATTAGTTGCAGACATAGAATGAGGCAAGGTAGGTGTAATCAGTGACACAAAATAGTTTTTTCATTGTGTCATGGCGATGAGGAAATTAGATAAAGAAACCAAGTGAGCATACATGCATGAATTCACTTCTTAGAGGATAAAAACACTTATATGATAATCTCAAACAAAACAGAGAATTATAGGGAATGAAATCTGTTTAAAACTTAGGATATTAAACAAAGGATAAATTTAAATGGATGCTACAAAAATTTAATAATCAAATACACAAGAAACATTGGATAAAAAAATGCCACTGACCACAACACATGAATCCCATAAAAATAGTTGCAATTTCCTGTATATTATTTCTTCAAAGAGTCAAGTACACCAGTTCTAAAATGTGTGAATTTCAAGTATCCAACCTTGTATTTGAATTGTTTATGAGTACAGATAGAATAAAAATAAGAGTC
Organism: Pinus albicaulis; assembly: GCA_034641835.2. NCBI lineage: Eukaryota > Viridiplantae > Streptophyta > Pinopsida > Pinales > Pinaceae > Pinus > Pinus albicaulis. Next base: position 876,211,004 of record CM076579.1, read on the forward strand.
CACCTCTAAGGGGTTGAATCTTGATCGACAACAACTAATTCATGAACCTAATTACTCATTTCCAAATCCTAGGGAAGTTAGAAATGACTTTCCCCCTTTTTAGCTAACTGATTGAGATTATCTCTCAAAGCATTGATCACAAGATTCTTTACAATGATAATAACTAATAAACCTATTAACTTCAGGTAAAATAGTGAGTCAAATATTTATATCAAACAAGTTTTACCTTTGACCTCCACTTGTAGTAAAAAAATCTAAACAAAGAAACACAACAAATTCTCCAGAAGCGCAGCGAAAACCTAAGGGTAAAAGATGAACTGATATATTTTTACCCATAATAGTTTTTACACATATGCGAGAGGTTTTTGTAGATAAGGTTTTTTTGGAGAAAAAATTGTCTCAGGTTTTTGAAATTTGATTCCATTCTCTCGAAATTTGTGCCAGAAAATGATGACTAAAATAGACAAGAAAAATTAGAGAATTTGATTTTCTGAAATAAGCCTCCAAGAAAGTTTAATATATCCCAATATATGACACCTGTGTAGAACATGAAGGAGGTTATTGTGATTGGGTTTGTCCTTAACTAAAACCTCCTTTGTGTTTTTTTTAATTCATCTTCATTTGGTCAAAAACCTCTTGAAAATGATGAGGAAAAAGAAGAAGTGAAAAGCATAGCGAATTTTGAAGGAGGGAAATGAGAGGGAAGGGGGGTAGGAAAAATTATAATAAAACTATGGTGGGTAGGGATATATGTTAGGAAGATAATTTTGGTGTATGTTCTCAAAATGAGTGAGAAAAAAGGGTTGAAAAGAGCTAATTACAGACCTAGGGAAAAAAACGCAGCGAAAAACTAGGGTTTTTGGGAAAATGGTGAAATGAGAGAGAATGGGGGTAGAAAAAATTGTAGAAAAATTATGGGGGATATGTATTGGTTTTAGGAAAATTATAGAAGTGTAGTTTCTCAAAAAGAGTGATAAAAAACAGGTTAAAAGGTCAAAACACAAACCTAGGGTAAAAGGGCAACACATTTCTAGGTTTTTTGGGAAAATAAGGAAATGAAAGGATCTTGATGAGGGGAATGACGGGAAATGTTCCATGAAGGGTAATGGATGACATGTGAACATAAAAATAAAGGTTTTGAATCTTTAATGAAACTATGAACCATGGAAGATGGAGAGCGCAACAAAAACCCTAGCAGCTTCCCAAAAGCACAACAGATGCGTGACACTGCTTTAATTCTTCTTTCTTGGCTTAGTTGCAAAGTTTATGAGGCTGAATTTGAGCTCCTTGAATGCATGTCATCGTTAATAGAACCAAATCAAACACCTTGAAGCATTTTATAACTTGAAAATTCAAATTTTACCTTCCTTTGTCATGCTTACCAATTTCTCCATCATTTGGATGATTCGAGCTAGGAAATGGTTTGATGATACATTGATACAAAAGATATGATTGTTATTTCAGTTGTAAATTTATTTTCATCCATGTGACATAGATTTACCTTTATTATCTTTGAAACACTTTATTTTCCTAATTTCTAACTCCTATAATGAAAATTTTTGATGATCATAATGGATGACAAGACTCCCTTTTTCAGAATGATCGTTGAGATAATGATGAACATCATATGCATATTATTAACCATGAGTTATAAATATAACTCTCAAATTATCAATTCTTATGCTTCCAAGAATAGTATGATGACCAACTAACTCATTTTATGACTTATGGCAGGAAATGATGACAATGACCATGATGGCTTTTGTGACCTTGGATAAGTGGAGGGGGTAGAAATGAAACCTAGACAATAACTTGGAACCATTTGACAATCGAGAGACGTCAAATTTAATTTGAAAATATTGTAATTTGACCTAAGACTCAAACAACAGTGGAAAGAGTGAATTTGATCATGGTGACTATAGGACACTAACAAATTGGAGGTCTACTGTAGGATTCAAAACATTCAAGATGATGATACAAATATTTAGCTACCTTCCTTGAGACTGGAGGGTGAAACACTAGTATGGTGGGAAGACAAGACACAAGATGAGATAAAAAAATCATGGTAAGATATCAATCTCTTGGTCTAAATTCATTTATGCAATTAAAATACAATTTCACCCTCTAGCATATATGCAAAAATCCATCATGAATTGGCAGAACTTTAGACAACTTAAAGGTCAAAATGTATAAGATTACACCCAAGAATATTTTAGAATAAGAGATCTTATGTTAGGTGTTAATTTTCAATCACAAGAAACATTTATGAAGTATATAGAGGGTTTACATAGCTACCTAAGGTATACTATCCTTATGTTCAATCCCACTAGTCTAGATGAGGTTTGAGTGCAAGCCACTCATCTTGAGGCAAGACGGAAAAATATTCCAGAAGAGGGTAAAAAGAAGCCATTTAAGGGTGGAGATAAAGGAAAGGGTTTCAAAGGAAAAGGAAAGAAAAATGCATCAATTAAAAATGAAGGAGTGAAAATAACATGCAAACATTGTTCCAAAGAGGGTCACAATGAGGACCATTGTTGGAAGCTTCATCTAGATATGAGGCCCAAGAAATTCAATAATAAGGGGAAACAAAAAAAAACTACATCCACTCAACAGGATTTGGGATTTGATTCAGGTGATGAAACTAAAATTACAACCATGGGTATGAAAGGAAAATAATCCATCGCTAGCACTAGTTCATCAAATTGTCACACTAGTACTCCAAATGAAGAACAAAGGATTGTATTATTTAATGTGAGGGTTATTGCAAAACATACAAAAATCGAAACAATATTTTATAGTGGATCTCAAGCCAACTTGATATCTGAATACTTAGTCAAGAAACTTAATCTTGAAACCATTCCACATCCCAAACCATATCCATTGGGTTGGATATGCAATAACACAAATTCACATGTTACAAGAAAGTGTATTCTTCGATTTGTAATCACAATAAACTTCATTGATGAAGTTGAATTAGATGTTGTACCGCTTGATATTTCAGAAATTGTTTTGGGTAGTCCTTACCTCTATGATAGAAATCCATATTATATCCCCATGAATATAAGTACCACTTGGTCAAAGATGGTGTGGAGTATATTGTGAGAGCTCATTGCAAGAAACTAAATCTTTCATTAGTTAATGTAGGACAAATGAAAAGACTAGTGAGTTCAAGAAATAATTTTGTATTTCTTATGATTAAACCAAAGAATGATGTTGATTATGAAGAATTTCAAGGTTGTGATCCAAAGTTTAAATCTGATTTTATTGAAGTGGTTAATCAAAATAATGAGATGTTTCAGGAACCAAAGGGATTACCTCCCAAGAGGGGAATCCAACATGAAATACAGTTGCAACAAGATTGTCCTCTTCCTAACATTGGCATGTAAAGGATGTTGGTGATAGAGGGTGTTGAAACCAAAAAATAAATTTCAAGAGTTGTTGTACAAAGATATCATCCGACCAAAAACTTCGCCATGTGGGTCACCTATTGTATTGGTTCCAAAGAAGGATGGAACATGGTGCATGTGTGTATATTTTCATGCATCGAACAAAATTACGGTAAAGAACCATTATCCACTTCCTATAATATATTATTTACTTGATCAGTTGAAATATGAAAAGTATTTTACTAAGTTGGAATTAAGGAGTGGCTACCATCAAATTATAATTGCAGAAGGTGACATTTGGAAGACATAATTCAAGACAAAACAAGGTTTGTTTGAATGGCTAGTTATGCCTTTTGGTTTATGTAATGCTCCTAATACCTTCATGTGTGTGATGAATGATGTGTTGAGGCCATTTATTGATGATTTTTTCATAGTATACTTAGATGATATCTTGATTTTCAGTAAATCACATGATGAACATATCATGCATGTAAGAAAAGTACTTGATGTCTTAAGGAAATAACAATTGTTGTTGAAGATGTCAAAATGTGAGTTTGATAAAAATTCTTTGGCATACTTGGGGCATATTGTTGGAGGAGGTGAGTTGAAGATAGACCCCTCTAGGGTTGAGGTCATTTTGAATCGTCCAATGCCCAAAGCAGTCACGTGTGACGTTGGAGGTAAGAATATTTTTGGGAGCAACCCAATATTGGAGGAATTTTATTGCTATCTTCTCTTCTATTGCAGCTCGGTTGCATGCATTGACTAGTGTGAAAAAGGTCTTCCAGTGGGGAGGAAAGAAAAAAAAATAATTCGATGCTTTGAAAGAGAAGATCAGTTCAACACCAGTACTTTCACTTCTAGACTTGAGATAACCCTTTGAGATTCAAATTGATGGAAGTGATTATGCCATAGCTGCAGTCCTTATGCAACATGGTAAGCCCATTTCATTTCATTCAGAAACTTTCAATGGTGCAATGATTAAATATCCTACTTATGACAAGGAGATTTATGTGTTGGTTCAAAGTGTGAAAAAGTGGAAGCAATACTTGATGAGGAAGGAAACCATCATCCACACCAACCACCTGCCATTGCAATACTTTCAATCACAAACTTAGTTGCAACAATCAAGGCACTTTCGATGCATGGTTTTCCTACAACAATTACACTTGGTCATTAGGTATAAGAAATGTATATACAACAAGGTTTATGATATGCTTTGTAGGCCTATTATTAGTTACCCTACTTTACTCAAGCATAATTATATTTTGCATGAAAGTTATGTTGAGAAATATGCATTTGATAATGACTTTCAAGATGTTTATGCAAAATTGAGTCAAGGAAACCAGGTATAGGAATTGGATTACCATGTACATAATAACTTGTTCTATCATTTGGGAAAGATTTATGTCCACAGGGGGAGAGAGTGAAATCATAAGGGGAGAACACACTTCTCTTATTGTTGGAAATTTCAGTGTAAGAAAAACAGTGTCACATATTCAGAGGTATTGTTATTGGCCTCATATGATTGAAAGTGTGTCATGTTTCATTAAATTTTGTTCATTGTGTGCAGTTAGTAAGCCAAGAAATCGGAATTTAGGATTGTAGAAACCACTTCTCGTACCTTCACGTCCATGTAGGAGGTCATCCATTGTCAAAAAGAGGTCATTATTATTTGTATGTAGTTATGGATAGGCTAAAAAATATGTGTATATTAATGCCATGTAAAAAGAAAATCATAGCTGAAAAAACAACTCAACTATTCTTTCAACATGTTTGGATTCATTTTGGGTTGCCCACATCCATTGTTAGTGATCGAGATTATCGATTTGTTTGAAATTTTTAGTCAGTTTTGTGGGACTTTATGTATACCAAGTTGAAAAAGAGTACAACCTTTCATCCACAAATAGATGGTCAAGCAGAAGTGGTCGATAAAAAAATCATACATCTTCGAGGATACTATAGCAAACATCCTAAGTTGTGGGATGAATAGTTGTACTACATTCAACATGCTTACAACCATGCAAAACACTCCTCTACACAAACATCGCCATTTGAGGCATGTCTTGGATACTTTCCTAGATCGCCATTGAATTTAATTTTTGGGAAGGATGTTGCTATTGATGGGCATAGCGACATAGAAAAATCCAAGAATTTCATAGAAAAAATCCAATTGATACATCAAACAGTTCAAGATTAGCTTGAAAAGAGCTAAGGCAAGTACAAAGCAAGGCAGGACAAGCATTGTGTAGATCACAAGTTCCAAGTTGGTGATGAAGTTTTTCTTCACATTAGCAAAGAGAGGCTTCAAGGGGAAGGACAAAAAATGAAACCAATCCATTATGGTCCTTTCAGAATTTTGGAAAAGATTGGTGACAATGCCTTCAAGTTAGATTTTCCTTCGTACATGAAAATTTACTTTGTTGTTAATGTGGAGAATTTAAGGTTGCATGAGCCTCTGTTGATTGAAGATCAAGGAGAACGGGTTCATATTCCTTCCATTGAATACTTTTCTCCAGAATACTTTGATGAGATTCAGTAAGATGCCATTCTTGATAGAAGAACAAGGACATCAAAACGAGGGAGTGTATACTACCTTCGTGTGGGCCTCAAAAGAAAAAATCCTTCTAAGGAAAAATGGATCGAGATTTAAAAGATGAGGGAACTGTACCCTCATCTGCTAAACAAGTGAAATTGATATTTTGGGGTCCAAAAGCTTCAAGTGGGGAGGAGTGATCAGGTGTTCAAAATTATTCTCAAAAAATAAATTTTTTGGAATGGTGTGGAACTTGAACGACTACATAGATCTCGTCATTCAGAATTCGATGCAACTTGTTTCACAGAAAACTAACACCGTATGCTCCCATAAATGTGTTTTGTCCACTTTCTCAAATAGGAATTTTTTTGGAAAAAAAAATGTAGGGACAGTCCAGTCAACAGTCTGTACTGCTGACTAGGCATGCCCATGTGGCAGGTTGGCTGGTCAAAGGGCATATTATCCAGCAATCTGATTGTGCCAAGTGGCATTACGTCGTTGGTTTGAAATGGCGTGATTTGATTGGTTTATGGGTGGCCAACCACGAGTTGCCAAGTGGAAGCCCCTGCCTATGTGGCCCAGCTAGGGGAAACCACATGGTAACCTGAGGGCCACCAAAATTTTGGTCAAGGTCCGAGCAGAGCAGGCAAGGATCAAACCCGCAACCTCCAAGCAAGTAGCACATAGTCTTTACCATCGCGCCATCGCATTATTTCTTAACATATATGGGTTTCAGCATAGTTTTGTTATGACATAGTTTTTGCAATGGGGGATGGGGGCCAGGGTCTAGCCCCAGCCCTATTCAGCATGCTTGGGGGATGGACCATGGGTGGGAGGCTAGCCCTATGCACTCCCCCCCCCAACTATTCATAATCTTTAACGTAAAATCTCGATGGTGCCATGTGTCCACCCATGCTGCGAAGAATGTGGTCTATTAAATCGAGTGGAATTTAAATAGTGTGCACGAATTTTGGGGGTGGGAGTTAAGGTCTTGGCCCCCGACCATATGGCCATAATGTGCCCCCCCATATGGCCATGTTTTTCAGAAACAAGGCCTTAATGGTCAAATTTGCGCGTCGACAATTTCGTTTGGAAATTGGGCAATCTGGCACTTGGTTAGCGGATTTGGAGGAAAAAATGTATGATGGTGCCGGATTTGGTGGAATTTGGGGTGCAGTGCAGTTAGTACCAAAACTTGGGGAAGCCATAAATAATTCATTTTTTGACCAAATTCAAAGCAGAAAGAGGCTAGACAGAAATTTCTGGGAATTCTGGAGCCATTGGAGTAGGTTTCAGAGTTGTTTGAGCATTGCAAATGTATGTAACCACACTTTTGAGCATAATAGAAGAAGGCCAAGCCATTGGAAGTTGGACCAATGAAACGTAGTCCAAGCGGGGTGAATGCCTTCATCATGTGCTATTGTGTTACTTTTTATGGTGATGTTCATGTCTGTTATATGTTTTTGTTCATTGTTTTGTTTATGTTAATTTTCTCAAGAAATTCATATAAAAACACATAAAAAAAACTCATGGTTAACTTGCAATTTACCTCATAATCCTCAAGCACTTTATTTATATTTTGAAGAGGAGTTTAGTACAATAAAACTATTTTTCCCATTTAGATCATGACATGAAATCTATCTTACGACCCCATATGCATTATACAATGCACCTTTCTTCTTTTGATATACATAGGATATGCATATTATTTCTTCCACAACGTGATTACTCAACTCACACTCAAGCACATCTCACTATGATTTGTGGCATTTAATAGTCTAAGGAATAAAAATATAAACCATGTTTTAGGAAGATTGATTATGTGCATGTATATAAGTTGACATATGAATTTATCTATATGATGATGAAAAATCAATTGATGAATCTTAATGAATGTGTTTGCACCAAATAAGGTGTTCAAGCACAAGTTTAGACCCTCTAGATGTAAGACCACTATCTACAACCAAGGTTAGGTCCAAAAATCTCAAATCCATATAAAGTGATGGGTTATATCCACATCAATCTATTAATCATTCACTCACTATCTCTCAAGCAAGGTAAAATATTACAACCTATTTGGGTCTTTGGAGAGGAATAAAGTGAGCAACCTCCTTGTGTGTTATTTCAATGCATATTTTAAGAATCTTGCTATACTCATGCATTCATGGTGAATTCTAATAATATTCTAATGTACATGAAAAACCAGCCTTATTTATAAGTAAAAACATTTATTTTTGTAGTATTTGCAAATTACAAGCAATAGACGAGCAATTTTCTATTTATTTTGGAAAATGTTGTATATACAGACTATAGTATAGGAACACTAAACTAGATGAAAGATTTTCTAGTCTCTACAATGATGTTATGTGCTCCTTTGTAAATTATCAATAAGATAATCATTTCTTTTATTTACCAAAAACAATTTTTAATGGGGTCCAAGTTGCCAAGTCAAATAATTGTGTTATATTTATAAGCATGTGTCCTTGATTAAGTATTTTATTTTACATTGTGATTTTCCTAGTTCACTTATAAACTAATGCAAAATCCATAACACATATTGAATGTGCAATCACACTTCAAAAACATATAAAAATGAAAACTCTATCAAATTCTAATGAAAAATGGCATTCACATAGAGAATATCCTATTGGAAGTTACACTCAACCTTCAATTATTACCCTGCCTTCTTCAATCCTATAGCATGGATTGTTCCTTCTTCAATGTGAAATATTGCTCTAATTTTGATATGTATATGATGTGAATATGGCCTATTCATCTCATAAACATGGAAACTTTCGTGGAATTAATTAAAAAAATGTGTTCTCTATCAAGTTAAGCTCAAGGCCTCTTTTCCAAGAAGAATAAATGAGTGGCTCTATTTGGTCAAGACTAGTTGGCTTGGTTCACTGCTTGTATTGCCAAGACCAAGGATTATTCAAGAAATTCAAGAAATCTATATTTAATGGAAACAAATAAAAAACTCTATTGTGTTAAGTTAATAAATGCAGTCTAATTTTTAATGCACGTTCATAACACTTTACTCATTTCCTCTCCTCATTCATTATATAATTAATTAATGAAAAATTCTTTTCATTGAATTTATGGCATTACTAGGCATTACTCAAACAAATCTTTGCCCAAAAAACATGGTTATATCTTGATATGATGCAACAGATTCATGGTCTAATGCTCTAGGAAATAAACAACCACTGATTTAATTGAAGAGACCACTTGGCAACTTGGGTGATTTCTAATTTGGGCAATGTGTAGCCTTGAGGGAAACTTTCTCAGCTACATCGCATTGGATATTCCATTCTAGTTTTTCTTGAATATTGTGCACATTCCTCATTTTTTATTCATTATGAGGATAATATATATATAAATGATCCCCTTCATAACCTTAACATTTGACTTGAAGCCTTTCCCATTTCCCCCAAATATTATTCCATCTTGAATCCATTCTAGATTGGTTGACTTTGAGAATGTGTTAGGATTAGTTTTAATGAAAATAAGTTTAATTATCTTATTTGTCTGATCTTGTTGGTTCTTTAAGATGTCTACTTAACTCAAGTTCTAATCATACAAGTAGTTTTTCTTCTTGATTTTCGTATTAAGAGTTTTAGGCCCATTAGATCAAATATTGTCTTTATAGATTGCAAACGACCCACTAAATAAATGAAGCTATACGAGCCTATGGACCTCAATCTATTAAATGAAGACCCAAGTTTCAAGGATGCATTCAGAAATTTCGGATGTCTGCAGTTCTGTCAAAAGCTTCAAGGATTTCATGCCCATATATCAAAGGATTTTCAGTAAAATTTACAGGTACAACCTGAAAGGTGGGAGTTTTAAATTTCATAGTGTCACTTGATACCATTTCTCAGGCTACACAAGTACCAAGAAAAGGTGAAGAGTGGTTCAAAGCCACTAAATTTAAAATGCAGAGCTGTGAGGAATTTTCCAAACCAGAACACATTGGAGCTGACATTGGATCCGGAATTCCAAGGAGTTTTATGAAGGAAAATTATTTTAAATTGTTGTTTGTGATCTAGAAATACTTTACCTGTGAGGGGAGGTTTCATGTGGTTTACCTATACCATTTAAGGCTCCTTTTAAATTTCACTAGTAAGCAGCCCCTTGATCTTGCTTTATTTTTTTTAGGAGCTTAGGGAAGGTGTCTGATAAGGTCCAAGCCAAGGTTGAAGGCAGTGAGGCATCAATTTTTCACCATGGTATAGTTAAACTCTTAGTGTTGGAAGAATTGAAGAAATTAAACAGAGATTGGGCATATTTCCTTTTCCTCAGTGGATATGAATTTGATTCAGTGACACCTAAGAAAACTTCAAACCAAAAACTACTTCATCTCTAGCTATGACAGAAGGTGTTAATGAAGAAGATGCATAACCTATATTGGAGCCAATGGATGTTGAAGAATAACTTATACCAGAAGCAGATATCCCACAACCATCACCTACAAGAAACAAATAGAAAATTAACAAGCATGGTAGCAGCAGTATAACTAGAAGCCAAACCATTTCCAAGGGAAATCATGAAGACATCCTCCAAGAAATAGACATTGAAGAGACTCCAATTTTCTAAGAAGAAGACATTGAAGGGGACAAAAATAAGAAACAAAAAGGTAAGACTGTTAAAAAGTTAGATTTTGTAGGAGAAGATGCATGTTTCATATTCCAGCCAAGGAAACCACTTACTAGGTTACAACTTGCAAAGGGTTTCATGGAAAACAAGATGACAAGAAAATGTTGACAAAGGAAAGCAACCTATCACATAAGACATCATAGACCTATCTCCAGTGACATAAGAGGTATTTGTTCAAAGGAAGGGAAAGGAGTAGATGGTGGAAAACACTGAAGTACAGGTATTGCAGGAAAAATTAAGAGAGGACATATAAAAGGTCATTGAAGTCAAGTTAGAACTATAGGAGGCCAAGGTAGATAGACAAATTATGGCAGATTTTGAAGAAAAAATGAATGATTAGCTGCACCAATATGATAAATCACTGACAAATGCCAAAAGGTTGCTAAAAAAAATACTTCCTTTGAGGAGAGTAATGAAAAATACCAGAAATAGAAACCTGTGGTTGCAGTTTGAAAGGAAAAAGCTAAAGGGACATGTTAAAGAGCTAGAAGGCCAAATGGAGATGATTCAGGAAGAATTGAAGAAAAGAAGTCTGAAAATCAAAGTGATAAATGAGCCTGAGGAGATGTGGCCTTCTAATGCTAAAGATGGAGTGTCCAAAGCTTGAAGAGTTGGTCTAAATTTTTTTGACAAATTTTACAACATTTAAGAAACATAATTTTTAGTTTGGAAGCTGAAATGGTGAAGAAAAATGAAAATTCATGTTTTTCTGAAAAATAGGCAATTTCATAGCGAAGCCCAGGCTTGAAGGCCAGAATTCGCTAGGAAATCCCTGTAGGATACTTTTTGCAACAAAACTAATTTTGTTTGGAAATAAAAGGAGGGAAAGATTTGTATCTAGCTTATATTATCTAGCAAACATATCCCAGTCAAAAACAAAGGCTAAAAGTTGACTTAGATGGGTGAAATGAATTTGCTACCAAACTATGCTACGAAACTTCCTATTGCACTTTGTTTTTGCAATGAGGTGTTTTTAGTGGTATTTTGATGTTTGGTAAGTGTATTGAAGAGCAGCCAACCACTTGGAGGCATTCAAAGGTGGTAGTGGAACACTCTAGTAGGGATTCACTCTTCGAAAAATATGTCACCTATCCAGCACAACATGAAGACAATGATTAAATGTTATGTTTATCTTCTCCTTAAAAGTAGGGTTATTAGTTCCTAAATCTAGTGGGTATATTTATGTCTAGGTTATGGTGAGTGCCACTCGAGCATTTGGTCATCATCAATGTAATTATCCCATTTTGTAGATAATTGAATGTAATAAATGAAAGGTAGAGTCCTAATATGCTTGTAATTCTTAAGTTATTAGGTGTTTTTTTTAGTTCCAAGAATATAGTTTATGGTTAATATAGGTGTCAATTATTATGGTTCGATGATCTAGCTAGATGGGTAGATCCAATGTAAGGAAAAAAAGCCTATTAATAGGCAGAACATCAAATGACAAGGGGTTGGAGAATGTTATTTTACACTACCAATATTGTAAATTTTTATCATCAGTAATATACAATGACTGTGTTTCTTCTTCACCTGAGATTCTTTGAGTGTTTCAATGAGCTTATGTTTTATGTTTCTTAATATCTTATTTCCAATATCTTGATGTTGAATTACTCATAATTCATATTATTCATGCTCTGAATTCCTTTTAACATTAATATATTGAATATTTCTGTGTGTTAGTATTGTCCTTTCATTGAAACAGTAAAAGCCTCAGCTTCCACAAGGAGATCCATTTTTCATTGAATTCCCTCACACTGACTCCATAAGCCCAATGGTAGTGAAACCTATTTCATTTTTCACTTGAAATCAAATAAATTAAAGAAATTATCACAAATTTATCCATCTAATTTAATCATAATTGATCAAATCATAAGTTAATTCACTACTACATTTGGCGGAAATTCCGACACTTGGTTCCGACGCTTTTGACCAAATGTCGGAAATTTTCCCAATTTTTTTCCATCCCGCCCGAAACTGTCGCTATACCGACGTCTATAGAAAAGTGTCGCAATACCGACACTTAAAAATGTGTCGCAATTGTGACATTTGGAGGAAGACGTCACAATTGCGACACCATGGCCCAAAGCGTCACTATTGAGACGACTCCAAACGTCGCAACTGCGACACAATGTCTAGGTGTCGCCAATGTGACGTTTGGAGGCACCCGTCGTAATAGTGACGCCTTTTCCATCGTCGGTATAATGACACTTATATGCGCGCTACATAAAAATACGAAACTTATATGCGCGCTACATAAAAATTCGAAACTTATATGCGCGCTACATAAAAATGATTTTACTGTTTCGTATTCGTCGCAATAGCTACATTAACGTTAGATATCACGCGTGCATTCGCCCTCCGCTCTTGCAGAACATCATTCGCCCCCTGCATTCACCCTTAGCTCTTGAAAAACAGCATTTTCCCTCATCATTTTCCCTCAGCGTTCGCCCTCAGCTCTTGTAGAAGAACATTCGCCCTCAGCTCTTGCAAAATGGTAAGTTCTTACTGCAGGCCCTTCCTCCTATAGTAGGGTTGACTCTATTTGGGTTTTTTTGGTAAATTCCATTGGATTGTGTTAGGCCGTAGGGTTCTCTCTAGATGTCAAGAATCAAGATTCAATACCCTCTATTATCTTCATCACCCAATACAAGATTTAAATTTTTCCCAAAGAAACGCTTATTAATTTGGCAGCCATTATTTCTCCCTGCTTTAAAAACCCTACATTTAAATGAAAACAAGCATTTCATTTCAACTAAAAAAATCTATTAGTGTTCAAATGTACATGTGTGCTACATTAACGTCTGATATCACGCGCGCATTCGCCCTTCGCTCTTGCAAAACAACATTCGCCCTCAGCATTCGCCCTGAGCTCTTGCAGAACAGCATTCGCCCTCAGCATTCGCCCTGAGCTCTTGCAGAACAAAATTTGCCCTGCATTCACCCTCAGCTCTTGCAGAACAACATTCACCCTGCATTCACCCTTAGCTCTTGCAGAACAACATTCGCCCTCAGCTCTTGCAAAATGGTAAGTTCTTACTGCAGGCCCTTCCTCCTATAGTAGGGTTGACTATTTGGGTTTTTTTGGTCAATTCCATTGGATTGTGTTAGGCTGTAGGGTTCTCTCTAGATGTCAAGAATCAAGATTCAATACCCTCTATTATCTTCATCACCCAATACAAGATTTAAATTTTTCCCAAAGAAACGCTTATTAATTTGGCAGCCATTATTTCTCCCTGCTTTAAAACCCTACATTTAAATGAAAACAAGCATTGCATTTCAACTACAAAAATCTATTAGTGTTCAAATGTACATGTGTGCATCACTTGTGTAGAGTATTCCTTTTCCACTTTCACATTATCCAAGAATGTGTGCAGTATAGTTCATATTTTTTGTGATTTAGATTGTCTTGAAAAAGGAAAGGTAAATTATTCCCCATGGAAAAAGAAGGTTTTCCCTTTTTATAGGTTGTTTGGACTTACGTGGAAAAATTTATGGTATGCCTTTCATATTATGGTAGTTTAAATTTGAATTAACAGAGTTATTCTACATGAAAATATAATTACCTATGTGATGTCCTTCATCACTAATTAAAATTATAGGGTTTCAATTTCCTAGACTCTAACTCATCCGATACTAAATTCTAGGTTCTCATTGGTGGATCACTCTTCCATTGATTTCCTTTCCCTCCTGGATCTTTTTCATACTTTAAAAGTCATCAATGATACATATATTATTTCGGGTATCCCAAAAGGCTTTATAGTAGAACATATTGTGAAGTTTGTTTTGACACTTGAGGATTCTTTTTTAGAGTCGCAACGCGGTCTATGCTATCGAGTTATATACCAAGCAACGTTTCCTTAATAACCACACTATGAGGTAGGTCCAACCAGTTTGAACTGGTTGGGACATAGCATATGAAGTTGTGTGATGAGTCCATATCAAAGGTATATTATGGTGACAAAAGTGAAGACATGTAATGATAGTTATTATGTTAACATTACTAGAAACATTTTCGAAATTATCCATGCTATAAAGATGTCAAAATTCCAGGCATTAGGTGTCAATACTCGTAGCTAATAGATAATAATAATAATATAAAAAAATCACAACTTTATTCTTGAAATATGATTGTTACACATTGGTAACCTAGTTCATGAGTTACTATCAGCCAAATACTGCAAAAAAAACTTAAAATATAAATTAAACCAACATGAGAATCCAACTAATATAAATTAAACCAACATGAGAATCCAACTAAGGGTTTCTCGACAAAATCATGCCATAACCTGGCATTTTGAAACCCAAATTTGAATCCATCATAAGTAATACAATGCAAACTCAGATGGATTTTCAATGCATGTTTGCATGCTACACTTATTCTCTCGTCTAGATATCATTTTTTAAATGGAACCATTAGTCAAGCCCACAGTCCTTTTTATGTGAAAAATTTCAGCTCTATTTGAGCTCTTTTTTGCTTCACCACCTCCATAAACATATGCAAACATATATCATGATATTGGAATTCCATTAAATATGTATGTGCCAATGTTCCATAATCATGCCCCATCATCAATTTAAGAAATTTCCATTGAATATCAAATTATGGAGGGGGGGAACTTTTTGATGCAACATTTGGCCCAAAATCAGGGACCATCTCCGTATGAGGTGAATGAGAACTATAGATATTTGAAGAAGTAGATTAGTGCCTTTTCCTCTGGCCATGGAATCATATACAGTCATCCATCACAAAAATTTGTATTTGTTAATTTTCACCTTGAAAGTTGCAAAAATTCATGCCCTAATTGAAATGACACTAAATTTGAAAGATATAATAAAAATGCAAGCTAGAAGTGCCCTATTAATACAAAGGGAAAACCTTCCTACCTACCCTAATTGAGATAAATTTTGATTGAATAGGAAACATGATATTGCCAATGGAGTTGATCCAACAACTTGCTAAATGTATGGGACTAAATCATGCATTTGATTTCCAGGGAAACATGCGCATGAAGAGAGAAAGTGCAGAATTAATGGAAAATCCATACATGCTAATTATAAAAACTACATCGAAAGGTCAAAAAATACTTAAGGCCTTAACTTAATTTGAATCCAAAAATGACAAAATAGGATTAGTGAAAACACGAGAGTGGTGTGGGTGAACAACATAAATAAAAAGTGAAGATACCTTTCCCCAAGATGCCTTTGTCACCGTTGTATGAAAACATGTTTTCCTTTCCCTTTATACATGCAAGTGAATGCATTATAGGTATGGTGTTTTCCCTGAATAGGAGAAGCCTACTTAAATATATCATTCGTGGAGTGAATGTTTGGGTGCCTTAATGTGCAATGACATGTTTCCAGGACTCGAATTCAATGCAAGGCATATTTGAAACTCTAACTGTGTCTTCCGGTGTCTTATTAGAAATTATTTCAATTTTTCATTTTGTGTTTTCAAGTTAGATATTGTTTTCAAGTTTTTTACATTTATAATTTTATTGCAATGTGGCGGGATCGATCGGAGCGATGCGGGAACAACCCTCAGAGACGGGATGATCGCAGAAAGAGGCCAACGGAAGAACATGTAAAGTGCCGACATTGCTCTATCTTCGGGCATTTTAGTTATTTACATAATTGAAATAATATTAATTTTGTTCAAATATGTAGACACCTAGCCATGGTACGCCTAATGATTCCCTCTTTGAGGAAGAGCTTTCTTCATCCCTATCTCCGAGTGTTCTTGTTGCAAAAAAAAGGCACGAGATGCAAGGTCGAAATTTAATACTTTGATAGACGCGCCTCAAACACTCGAAACAGAAGAGAGGATACAACATCTTATGAGGTAGCTAGAGAGATATCGAGTAATAATAAAAAGTCAAAAGGATATTTTTTTTTGTTCTGCATGAGATGAATTGTGATAGTTTGATTTTTTAATTTTTACATTGACTAAACTAACAAAAATTTCTTTTTGTATGTAGCGTTTTCTAGCATTTGCTCGAACCTGGTGTTGGTGGTAGTGGGACACAAGGGCAAGAGATTGCCCGACAACCCTCTCGTACACCTTCTACTCCTTTAGGTGCCGACCCAAGAAACACACCAGCTCGAGCGGACACCCGACCAAGCTAGCTGAATGTGTTGGCAATGATGAGGGCGATATGGCCAACTACATTATTGCGTTTCTCCGGAGCTACATGTGTCGACTCCACATGGACCATTAATGGCACGTTGTTGGTGAACGATGAGGGTGTCCCTATAAAGCATGTACAACTCCCGGGTAAATTTTAATATTTTAACTATTTCATGTACTTCATCTAAAACATATTTATCATGATTTTTATTTTTTAAATTAATGATAATATCTTCTTTTTTTTGGTTGTATTACGTGTAGGAAACAATGAGTTCTACGAGGATTTTGGAGAGCCATGCCTCTGGTAATTTTTGGCCCAACCATATGCACGGGGTGGAATTCCCGAATTCCAACCTAAAAAAAGAACTTCTAGATTATCTAGAAGCCCTTTTTGGGGGTCGGCACATTTGATAGAACAACGGTGGCTCGGGTAGCCGGCAAATATTTGAAATATACCAGGGGACACCTATAGGACGCAATTGAAATTTAACCCTAGATATGAGCATCCTCTCGCAGTTTCGGGAGAGTTAGTGGAGAGCACTCATCCATGACGGAAAAGAGAAAAGGGCAAAGAAAGAAGGAAAAATGCCAACTGGACCCTGCAAGGTAAATTACAACTTTAATTCAATAGCTTTAATTTTCTTTATGTCTAAAATAAAAGTGTGCTACGTCATATCGACTTCAATATTTTGATGCTAGGTTGCACGACACCTCAAAGGCAACCAAAGCTAGGATTGAGAAAAAGGGCCATCACAAGCTAGGCCGGGGTGGCTACTTGAAATTAGTTGCAAGAATTGTAATTAAGTAGCTAAACATCTTATAATTAATTGTATCGCCTTCCAAATTTTTTTGTAATCCTATCAAATATGATTAAAAATACACAATCATATGTAATATAGGGTGATGACTTCGGAACTGAAACTACGAGAGGAAGATAAAAAAATATCGCTTTTCCATTTCGGCTATCAAGTCTGTAGTTGAACGTCGCAGAAGCTTGGGGCGGGTCCCAAGATCCGGGAATTCACGATAAGGTAAAACATTAACCTTTCAATATTTTTTGTTTTCGTCCATAAATTTAATGTCTAAAAATTTTGTTTAAATCGGGGAGCGAGCACTACCGACGAGGGAAAATAACCCGGTTTTAGAGCCGGATGTAGATGATCCTCACGTGCAACCTCGATCATTGTAGTGGGGACCGAGCCGAGCAATGATACTATCGGTGAGGGCCGTGACGGTAATTAATTTCCACTTATAATTTTTTTCTAATTATACCTTGATGTTTGTCCTTATAACGTTTTTTTGTTTAAATGACGAGAGAATGTTTCCCTTGAGGATCTTACCACCGAGAGAGGAAGACGGGGCAACAATCTCAACGACAACAAGCGGTGCACCAGGTAAATAATCTCATTGCAATTTTTTTTATTATTATTACGAACTAGTTCAATGATATTTAAAAAGCGACAATTAAAATTTAATATTATCTATTTTTTGTAGGCGATGCCCCGTCACTGGATGAGACCGGACATCGTGACAACACAACTAGGTCAGCGGCGACAAGCTGGTGCACAGGGTAAATAATCTCATTGCAATTTTTTTTATTAATATTACCGAACTAGTTCAATGATATTTAAAAACTGACAATTAAAATTTAATATTATCTATTTTTGTAGGTGATGCCCCGTCACCTGGATGAGACTAGACATCGTGACAACGCAACTAGGTCGGCGGCGACAAGCTGGTGCACCAGAGTAAATAATCTCATTGCAATTTTTTTTATTAATATTACCGAACTAGTTCAATGATATTTAAAAGCGACAATTAAAATTTAATATTATCTGTTTTTGTAGGCAATGCCTCGTCACTTTGGATGAGAGTAGACATCGTGACAACGCAACTAGGTCGGCGGCGACAACTGGTGCACTGTAAATAATCTCATTGCAATTTTTTTTATTAATATTACCGAACTAGTTCAATGATATTTAAAAAATTGACAACTAAAATTTAATATTATGTCTGTTTTTTGTAGGCGATGCCCCGTCACTTTGGATGAGACCGGGACATCGTGACAACGCAACTAGGTCGGCGGCGACAAGTCGGTGCACTAGGTAAATAATCTCATTGCAATTTTTTTTATTAATATTCTTGAACTAGTTCAATGATATTTAAAAAAGCGACAATTAAAATTTAATATTATCTATTTTTTGTAGGCGATGCCCCGTCACTCGGATCAGCCCGGACATCGTGAATACGCAACTAGGTCGGCGAGTGTGGGTCGAAAGGCATGAAACGAGGGAGCGAGCACGATGATATTGATGATGTAATTAGGAGCTTTAAAAACGAGGGAAGAAGAAAAAAGAAATTTTGATAATGTAAAATATTGTATTATTATAAGACAAACGTTACCATACTTGGAACGTTTTTTTGCGTTATATAAAAAAACTCATTTATCATACTATTTTTATGTCAAGCATTAATTGCAATGTTTCCTTGCGTACTTTTTGTTGAATTGTTTTTTTATTAGTTATTGAATATTTTTTTTTATGCTCATGAAAGTAAAAAATGAAATATAGATTGGGTATTGGGGAATTGAGAGTGATGTGAGGGGGGGGAGAGGGGCCATAAGAGCTTCCACCTTCACGTGGTTGGCCCTGTTTAGTAGAGAATAATTTATTGGAGTGATTTAATCTTGGAGCAAACCTCGCTCGATCCGAGCGTAGCAACAAAAAAAGTCACTCATTGACTTAGTTGCTACTCTTTCGGATCGTGGGAGGCTTGTTCCAAGTTCATGCGACTCCAATAAATTGTTCTTGAAACGAAGAGGAGCTTATTCGGGTATGTTTTTACATTTTCAACATATGTTCTAACATTATCATAAGAATGCTTCTTAGAGTAAAAAAATACTACATCAATTACTTGTATTTATTGTATAGATAATGATGGATTTTGATTGAGTTGGCGGTGCGGTACAAATCTTCTTGCATCATGAGCAATACAACTTGTCAACCAGGGGTCATGTCCGGGATATTTTTGCTTGTGCGCTTGACCGGGTTCGTAATGTCACATTTTGTAAGTTCCTTTACAGTTCATAATTCAATATTAAGCTTGTTCATGATTATTATCTAGGTTTTTTTGTATGTGTTTTTTTCATCTATTTGATTGTAAGCAACTCTGCATGTTTCCTGTTGTTCACTATGATTTCTCCCATTACCACTCCCGGGATGAATTCGAATTTATTTTTTACATAGGTTACTTTATTGTTACTATGATTTCTCCATTTACGATTTCATAGGTTACATCATGTAAAGTTGTCAATCTCGAGGTTGGTGATGAGCTTTAGTTCTCCAGATTTGGGGCTTTTTCGATATTTTCTCCCTCATGTCATTCTCGCATCACCTCGTTGTTTGAGCATGCCAATTGTCTACCACTTGTACCAATTGGCACATGTCAATCTGCGAGTGGTGCCACATTTCACCTATTTTCGGTGAGAGTTTAGGGTTTCTCTAACATAGCTTCATAAATCCGATTCGATGCTCTGCTTGAATATTGTCACATAATACTCATGGGTTTGGATTGATGAGCATGTTATAAATGGTTGGTTGATTCATAAGAACCACCCATATAGTCATCTTGAGATATTTCAGAAGGTTTCTCGAGTTTCCTTTTTCACCGTTTCTAGTGGGTGGGATGGTGTGGGGTGATCCATCAATACTGGAGCTCTTGTAGTAGGGAATTTGTTTTTGGGGATATAAAGGAGCATTTTATGTAGATATCCCATTGGATGCATTCATATATGGGCATGAGAGGTCAAGAATTTAAATTAAAAATATGCAACCTCTAGCATGGCAACCTAAAGGTCGCGAGAGACACTGGTTAAAGATTGTTTTGTGCTGGCCTTAATATAGTCGTGATTTATTTCTATTATCTTAATGAAAATATATAGTCCGGTGTCATTAAAATGAGGATTGTGTTTGTATTTCTCTTTGGTTGTTTCTCTCTTAATTCTCCAGAAGTTGCCAAAAGTTGCGATAGTTGTTTAGTTTGCCTGTTACAACTTAAAAGTGGTTTTTAGCAATGGGAGACATGTTTTTTTAAGGTTCATACTAATATGAAGATCTTGTAATTCTATATTCATCATAAGAGAAGATGGCCTGCTGCTTTGGGCGGTATGACAACAATTGCCACATCTACCTCATTGGGTAACAATGGAAAGGGGAAGAATTTGGGTGCAATGTTTGATAATTATGGCGAGTACAATTGTCTTCTCTTTCAATTTTTTTCACCCATTTCCTTTAATCGCTCAAGCGAGAAGAGGGACTCTAAGATTACGTGACGAGAGAGAAGGTAGTTAATACAAGAGCTATGGAAAAGGAGTTGTACTTCAACAAGGATGGCTCGGTGACAAAAAAAATTGCGAGTCGAGAGAAAAAAATTATGTTTAAAGGAAGGTCACCCGCACGTGAAACTTCACTCGTGGTGGATCTTTCCTTGTTCACTTATATTCGATTTTAATGTGTTATTTTAATTTTTTTCATGGAGGGTTGTTTTGGCATATGGTCCGACATTCAATTGCACACTTACTCGAAAGCATTGTCAATTTGTCTTGCAGGGCGGTGTGAACAAACTTGTCGATCTTGTTGGAGTCACCCTTGGGGTGAAGGGCAAAATGTTGTCTTGGAGAGCAAGCATGGTTCTCCGAAAATAGTTAATGATGGTGTGACAGTAGCTAAGGAGGTAATTTGTAGATGTGTGCTTTGGTTTTCTTTTTAACGTTGTATTAGTTCCCCCCTCTTAAATGTCTTAGATTTGGTAGGCATAATTTGAAAACTCAAAGGTGAAAGGAAACATATTTGTTACCCAATGGTCTACTTGGCCTATGGACTAGCCACATTAGAGTAATGCATAAAGCTTTTCACAACAATAAAAGGAAAGGGTTATGGATGAGTCAAATTTTATTTTTTATTGACGATGTAATGAAATGTATCTCAATGCTATGGTTTTGGCCTTTTTATTGGTTGAATTAGAGGACCCGAGTTGAAAATATTGGGGCCAAGTTGGTAAGAAAAGTCATGCGGCAAAGACAAATGATTTAGCTGGGGATGGAACCGCAACATCCGTTGTTCTTGCACATGTTGGAATATTGAAAAATTCCCGGAACAATGAATGGAGAATAAATCTCCCTTCCTATAACACGAGAGAAAATAAAAATTTCTTTGACGGAGACAGAGTTTAAATACTTTGAAAACAAACTTCTATTCCCTTCAATAAATCAAAAAAAAACTATTACACTTCTTCCTCATCGAGAGGGATTAAAAAATTATGATTGCTACAAAACACGAGTGCATAAAACCAACTCACTTGTCTATTCAAAACAAACATACTACTGTCTCTAAAACACTCTGCTATGTTTTTCCCTTTCACCTTTGCTTGTGCATACACACTTAAAAAGTTACACTCGGTCTTTCACTTTTTACACCTGTCTTGTGTAATACAAAAATTTACGTACTCGTCTATAAAAAAAACTACCAAGCTTTTTTCGTCCCTTTTTATTTTTTATATGCCGTAACATATAAAACATATTATAATAAACCCTCTTTTAAAAAAAATAAAATTAAAACTAAATTCTATGGCCCACCTTTCATTTCGCATATGATATATATATAACACATGTTTAAAACATATGTATATATTAAACTATCAAAACATTAAAGAACCCTTTTCATCGGACTTCAAAAGTCTGAATAGATTGAATTTCAAACCAAATTCGCGTTCCAAAAAGGGATGCTGACGTCTGCCTAATTTTAACTCGAATTCTCAATCCAATGTGCCCTATAAAAAAAATTCGGGTCCGGATTTCGGGTTTTGATTCCCTTCAATTTCATGCGATCCAATATTAATGCTCCACGTGTCCTCCTTTTGAATTTACAAAAGCTGTCGGGTAAATTTCTGTTTGTTTAATTTTCGGTTGGTGAATTGCGTTAATGCTGGTTGTTGTGTTTAAATACAATCCTGTACGGAAATATGGTCGCGGACATCTACAAAAAAAACTTGCAGGGAATTTTAAATGCTTTGAATTAAATTTCTGGATGGCATGCAAGCAACCTCCAAAAAAAAATGTTGTTCTTTCGCATCCGTCCCTTCTACTGTCGACGAGTTGAAGTTAAAATTCAACAACACGGGGTTTAATAAGTGAGGGTGTAAAGGTAACTTTTTTGTCGATAGTACTTTGGATTAAGATCATCTATTCATTTTTGTAGGGTCTTATGGTGTTTGGTTTTTTTAGTTTTGGGTTGGGCTTATTGAGTCTAAGATAGTTTTTTGAGTGAAAAAAATTGCTATCGGGTATTAAAAAATTTTGGTTCTTTTGTCAAAATTTATGAGCTTGTTAGGAAATACAAAATTGACAATGGTTGTATCTTAAATTTGTGGAAAATAATTTGAAATGAAACCTTTTTGTTTAGGTTGTTGCGGTAGGTGCAAACCCCTGTTCAAATTACTAGGGGCATTGACAAGACAATAAAGGCCCTTGTTTCGGAACTCAAAATTTTGTCAAAGGAGGTAAACGCTTGCCTTTTTGAGTAGGTTGGTTTTCCTTTTTGCTTTGATGGTTTGGTGTATCTAATTGAATTAGTTGCCTAAGGTATTTTTTGGTTGCAAAATCCTTTTCATTTTTCATACGATATTGGCCTTGTGGAATACATTTGATTGTGTGGTCTTGTTAGATCTACAACATTTGTAGTTGTTTAGTCTTATGGGTCGAGGTGCACTTTTATTATGGAAATAGTAGATGCAATATTGTCATTTAATCCTTCATCTGCAGGGGTAGCATGTTGAGAAGTTTCTTGTGAAACATTTGGTATTCAAAATGACACTTGATCCTATACAACATCATGCACTTGACTTCAAAATTCATATTCAAAGTGTGCCGGACAATTCTTGCAAAATTTCAAATATTTATGTTGTTTTAAACCATTATCTTTTTCATGTACTTGGATGCTTGAAAATGTGAAAAAGACTTTTGTATGAAACCAAGCTGGTGAATAATTTCAGCAGAAACAACCACTTCCAAGACATGATTTAGAAGTAGAAAAAAATGTGCTTATGAAGCATAGAAAGATATCCTTGATGCATTGTCAATGTCCAGGCTAGGGTTATTTTTAGAGAAAATAACTCCTTATTCCTAGAATAGTGATCTTCAATACAAGTAAATGCCGGAGAAGAGAGATCATCGTGTGATGCAACAAAACTGAAATTGGACCCCCAAGGAGAGCTGGGTGTGTCTACAATCGCTCTCAGTCGGCATTTTCCCTTGGTTTACCCCATTCTTTTCCTCCCGGCTCGAGTCTTAATTGAATTCTTCTTTCTTCGGGTTTTTTTATCAAATTCGTAGAATTTGATAAATAAATACTATCCACAATGGTTGGACTTTAATTTATATTCCCGACTTTATATTATTTCCAAGCCTTATAACCAATGTTTAAATTTCAACACTTTGTATTTATACTCCACGTTTCTTTTTAAATAAATAACTTGTAATGAACTTTCGGCTCTATATTTCACCACCCAGCCTTACAACAATCACGCTCCAGACTTATGCTAATTATCCGCAAATCGTTTAATTAAACAATTTAATTATACTTCGGCCCCACCTATATATATCAATAACCAATCAAACACTCGTATCGTACCTGGCTATCCTCCGCACACCTTAGTTAACCTCTGGGCAAGTTCAACGTGTGACCACCGTCCGATGGCCCTTCTCCAAATCAACGACTCTTGGCAATTTCACTCGGCTTCCAACGTCAGGCTTTAACGTGCGATGGCGCGGGTTAAACGGTAGTTTTCTGGAGGTCACTTCGCCACGTGTCGCATTCCCTATGGAATCGCTCGCGAATAGGAAATACCGCCTACTCCGCAAAAGCGGTGCGATATGGGCAACCCGCTTTTGTGATTTCGCTCGTGGTTTTGGTAGAGGGCTTGACCATGGGTGCAAGTCTGGTTCCGCTATCCTTTTGTTTGTTAACTCATGTCCAATCCTCGGGTCAGGTTCTGAAAGAACAACAATTTTGTCTCTTTATTAAGCGGGATTTTTATATTTGAACAGTTTTCACGACCTCGGTTCTCTACACAGACCTTGCCTTGGATATTTTTACATAAAAAAGATTGTTCTCAATAATTATTTATATAACTTTTCCACATGTTTAGTGTGGTATTCCCATGATTTATTATAAATATGTGTATTATCAAAGAAAACCAACACAAATTTTATAAGATGGGATCAAACAAAATTGTTCTTGAGTCGAGCCCGCCGGACTTCAAACGGCGATAAACCATAATTCAAACCAAATTCGCGTTCCAAAAATAGCCTCGTCGACGTCGGCCAATTTTGTGACGCGAAAACAAATGAATTCCACCCTAATATTTTTTCGGGTCCGAAGTTGGGGCTGGCGTACGAAGGGAAGTTGTGACGCGAATTTCTTATCAAATTCGCCCTAATATTTCTTTCGGGTCCGGATTTCCACGCGCGCGAGCGGCCCAAACAAAGATCCGCTCCAATCAATTTACGCCACGTGTCCTCAATAAAAAAATTGCCCTCGCTCCCAGTTGCGGGTGCATTTCGATGGCGTTTAAGGCGATGGGACATGGATATGGCGATTTCATATCAATCGCATTAACATTTAACAACTGTTCAATTAAGTTTTCACATCAAATCCGCATTAATTAATTTTTTAACAACGTTCAAGATCGGACCTCCACTCCTCTTAGCGATTCCGCACGCTCCAATTTGATCCGGCCTTCGGCTCTCATTATTAATGATCGAGAGATTAATTATGATGGGCGTCCTTTGATTGCATTGCGGTCGAGTCGACAAAATGGCGTTTAGCCCATGGTTTTTTAGACAAGACGGTTGTTGGATTACACTGCCTGCTAACTGTGACGATAAGGAGAAGTGGCCAGCTGAACTGCTGCCTAGACCTTGCTGCATATTTGCATTTCTCTCGGTTCTGTCTCTGTCTGTCTTCCTCTGTTAATTAGAATTCTGCTTCTCCATCTCCTCTTGTGCCCACTGCGCCTGAGATTGCACCCATGCCTCCCGTGCGTCATAGGATGTGTTGCCGCAGGGGGAGCACTAAAGGTCAACCCCTGCGCGCTCCCTCCAGCCCCTCAACAGAGTCGACTTCCGGCCAGTCTAGTGATTATTACACAGGTCGATATCCAAATACTAGGAGTGGGAGGGGTCGGCTTGTAGGATCTGGCCACCGTATGGATTCCCCTGCTCCTGGCTTCCCCATCGCTAGTTCACCTTCTCCCACGACGCGCACTGCGCAATTTTCCTTTAATTTCTCTCTCAACCGCCCGCGAATCATGGCTTTAGTCACTGTGGTCTTCTGCGAGGAGGCCCAAATGGAGGAAAAATGCACCCGTCCGGCGGGTCTGAGCTCGGAAAAAGCCGGCCAGCATTCGAGCCTTCAGGAGGGGAGCCGTGGCATGCATGTGGAGGTAGCACCTAGCGATCCTGGACCTTCTGAAGGATGGTGCTGAATTGTGGAGGAACCACCAGAGGAGTAGTTTGGTTAATTTGTTTTTCTTGCTTAGCAGGCCCACTTAATTGGGGTGCTTTTAGTTTATTTTACTGTGCTGGACCTTTGTAATATTTTTGAATTCTGTAAATTAAACGTTCAAGACTGGTTTCCCCGTATGAGGGCAGTCTTCTTAATTTTTTGATTTTTTGATGACAAATTTGCCATGATTATGGCCAGGCAATGTTTTTGACTTCAGTGTAATTTTATTCGCAATGTTAATAGATTAACTTTACTTAGAATTCTCACATGATTAGCATTTTTCTTGATCTATTCAAGGATTTTGGGTACTTTAATTTGTATTTGGAATAATGGACGTCGGTACTCTATCTATTACTTTACTGTTCTACATACTGCTATTTCACTTTCTTATAGATGCTTCGAGCATATTTGAATGCTTTCTCAGATTGTCGATAATGTCCATGTGGACCGTTACTGGATTTTATATCATGTCCCTGTCTGTGACATGGGGTATTTTTCTATCATTGTCTGGGGTGGGACTTCCACTTTTCTGGATGGATATTTGGGTTCCAATCTTCAGATGTGAAAATGTAATGACTTCATGGACTGTTTTACTTCATATAATATATTCAAAATAGCATTTTTTCTCTTCCGAAAAAAAAATGATTAATGTTTATCATTCTGCCTTCAAAACTAGCGATGCTGGTCTATGTTGCTGGTTTATTGATATGGTCTGATGGTCTTTTTATATTTTGGACATATCACACTCCTCACATGATTAGCGTTTTTCTCTGTTCAAGGATTTTGGGTACTTTAATTTGTATTTGGAAAAATGGACGTCGATACGTACTCTATCTGTTGCTTTACTATTCTACATACTGCTATTTCACTTTCTTATAGATGCCTCGAGCATATTTGGATGCTTTCTCAGATTGTCGATAATCTCCATGTGGACCGTTAATGGGTTTTATATCATGTCCCTGTATGTGACATGGGGTATTTTTCTATCATTGTCTGGGGTGGGACTTCCACTTTTCTGGATGGATATTTGGGTTCCAATCTTCAGATGTGAAAATGTAATGACTTCATGGACCGTTTTACTTCATATAATATATTCAAAACAACGTTTTTTCTCTTGTGAAAAAAAAGGATTAATGTTTATCACTCTGCCTTCAAAACTAGCGATGCTGGTTTATTGATATGGTCTGATGGTCTTTTTATATTTTGGACATATCACACTCCTCACATGATTAGCGTTTTTCTCTGTTCAAGGATTTTGGATACTTTAATTTGTATTTGGAACAATGGACGTCGGTACTCTATCTGTTGCTTTACTATTCTACATACTGCTATTTCACTTTCTTATAGATGCCTTGGGCATATTTGGATGCTTTCTCAGATTGTCTATAATCTCCATGTGGACCGTTACTGGGTTTTATATCAAGTCCCTATATGTGACATGGGGTATTTTTCTATCACTGTCTGGGGTGGGACTTCCACTTTTCTGGATGGATATTTGGGTTCCAATCTTCAGATGTGAAAATGTAATGACTTCATGGACTGTTTTACTTCATATAATATATTCAAAGCAATGTTTTTTCTCTTGTGAAAAAAAAAATGATTAATGTTTATCACTCTGCCTTCAAAACTAGCGATGCTGGTCTATGTTGCTGGTTTATTGATATGGTCTGATGGTATTTTTATATTTTGGACATATCACACTCCTCACATTAGCGTTTTTCTCTGTTCAAGGATTTTAGGTACTTTAATTTGTATTTGGAACAATGGACATCGGTACTCTATCTGTTGTTTTACTATTCTACATACTCTATTTCACTTTCTTATAGATGCCTCGGGCATATTTGGATGCTTTCTCAGATTTGTCGATAATCTCCATGTGGACCGTTACTGGGTTTTATATCAAGTCCCTGTATGTGACATGGGGTATTTTTCTATCACTGTCTGGGGTGGGACTTCCACTTTTCTGGATGGATATTTGGGTTCCAATCTTCCGATGTGAAAATGTAATAACTTCATGGACTGTTTTACTTCATATAATATATTCAAAACAACGTTTTTTCTCTTGTGAAAAAAAAATGATTAATGTTTATCACTCCGCCTTCAAAACTAGCGATGCTGGTCTATGTTGCTGGTTTATTGATATGGTCTGATGGTCTTTTTATATTTTGGACATATCACACTCCTCACATGATTAGCGTTTTTCTCTGTTGCATGATTTTGGGTACTTTAATTTGTATTTGGAACAATGGATGTCGGTACTCTATCTGTTGCTTTACTATTCTACATACTGCTATTTCACTTTCTTATAGATGCCTCGGGCATATTTGGATGCTTTCTCAGATTGTCGATAATCTCCATGTGGACCGTTACTGGGTTTTATATCAAGTCCCTGTATGTGACATGGGGTATTTTTCTATCACTGTCTAGGGTGGGACTTCCACTTTTCTGGATGGATATTTGGGTTCCAATCTTCAGATGTGAAAATGTAATGACTTCATGGAATGTTTTACTTCATATAATATATTCAAAACAACGTTTTTTCTCTTGTGAAAAAAAAATGATTAATGTTTATCACTCTGCCTTCAAAACTAGCGATGCTGGTCTATGTTGCCGGTTTATTGATATGGTCTGATGGTCTTTTTATATTTTGGACATATCACACTCCTCACATGATTAGCGTTTTTCTCTGTTCAAGGATTTTGGGTACTTTAATTTGTATTTGGAACAATGGATGTCGATACTCTATCTGTTGCTTTACTCTTCTACATACTTCTATTTCACTTTCTTATAGATGCCTCGGGCATATTTGGATGCTTTCTCAGATTGTCGATAATCTCCATGTGGACCGTTACTGGGTTTTATATCATGTCCCCGTATGTGACATGGGGTATTTTTCTATCATTGTCTGGGGTGGGACTTCCACTTTTCTGGATGGATATTTGGGTTCCAATCTTCAGATGTGAAAATGTAATGACTTCATGGACTGTTTTACTTCATATAATATATTCAAAACAACGTTTCTCATCTTTTAAAGTTTCATTTTTTTTTTTTAAATTGAACCCTCCGTCGGTCTACCGACGCCTTGTAGGCGTCAGAACTGCGACAACCCAGAAACGTCGGAAGAGAGACAGTATAAAAACATTGGACCACATTTCGTCGGAATTGCAACAGATTACAAACGTCGGAAGAGCGACGTTCCAAACGTCGGACCACATTTCGTCGGAATTGCGACATCTTACAGACATCGGAAGAGCGACGTCCAAAACGTCGGACCACGTTGCGTCGAAATTGCAACCGTTTACAAACGTCGGAAGAGTGACGTTCAAAACGTCGTACCACATTTCATCGGAAGTGCGACAGTTTACAAACGTTGGAGGCGTGATGGTTTGTGAGACGTCGGAAGAGTGACACTTGTTCGGAAGCGACGGAAGAAGTGTCGATAGTGCGACACTTTTTACGTGCGTCGGAACTGCGACGGCATGACAAACCACGTTTTGTCCGCCATCGAACTGTCGCTCTTGCGATGACTATGTGTCGGAATAGCGATGAATTGGCCGTCGGAATTTCCGCCAAATTTTCTAGTGATTTGAGAGAGCCCTCTCAGGCTGAAGCGGGTAATCCTCAGTCAAAAGTTTCTTTGAAAGAGTTACTCTAAGTTTTCTGGTGGAGTAGCCCATCAGTACCAATTTAGAGATAACACATGCCAATATCTTCAAACAATGCTGCTCTCTAGCGTCTTCACCTAAAACTTCCTTAGTGGTTCTTAGCAGTCAAGCTCTCCTTGCACAGTAAAATTCCATGCCAATTGTATTATTACTTCTCTACATACTTACACCATTCCCTTCTCAATATATGCCAAAATAATGAATTATCTTGTCTCTCCACATTCTATGAGGAGAGGGGATGGCATGGTGTTTTCCTCCACTTAGTCTTCCCACTCTACAAATTCAATGATTTTTAGCATAGGTTAGTCTATCATTAGATTGATAGTTATAAAAATTAAGAGCGGTCAGTGTAGTTCTTCTCACAACATTCCATAGGGAAGAAAAGAAATATGAAATAATCACCCAATGGCCACACAACAACCCACCACAAGATTTCCCTATTATAACTTTAGATCTATATATCCCTCTAGTTATTCCAATCAATTATAATTCACAATTAATTTATTTTATGATTACACATAACGTCTCAAATAGCTATGGTGTCCGTGTTGGCATTAAACAATCATAATTTTAACAGTACAACAACATGGGTAATGTGAGGGATGTTACAAACCAAATTCAGGTAGACCGTGAGAAATTCATGAAACATACAGTTACTGATCTTGAAGGAATTAATGATCCAGTAAAATTCAATAATAATATTATTGGAAATTACTCGACAAAATAATTTCTTGGAAATTTTAATGCTCAACCATCACCCTTTTTCGATAATGCGATTATCTCTTAAATTGAATTTTTTTCCCAAACAGACACTTCTAACTGTAAAAATTTTGTAAATAAACCAGTAGTTAATTCTTTGTTTTGGATTCATTATTTTGATGGCTCGAAATTAGAAGACCGTGCAGGAGCTGGTTGTATTTTATAAGCCCAGAAGGAGAAAAAAACATGTGAACCTGTAGACTTGAATTCGATTGCACAAACAATGCAGCAGAATATGAAGCATTAATTCAAGTTTTGTACAAATCAATTGACATTGATATTAAATATCTGAAAGTACTGGGAGATTCAGAGATCATTTTCAAACAAGTAAGACATACTATCCATTGTCATTATGGACATCTTAAACATTATCAATCATTAGTCCAGGAATTGAATTATCATTTATTATCTTTCAATATTTCCTCTGTACCCATAATACAAAATGTAAGCATAGATTTATTGGCTAATGTAGCATCAAAATTATTTCCATCTCAATAATTTAGTCTCAATAGGTTTACTATTGAATTGATTTTTAGACCATTTGTTCCTGATAATATTACTAATTGGCGTTCTTAATCATGATTCTAATATCATAGATTTCGTTACATCTGAGGGATCTTATGATAATAAAATTCTAGATGACAATGAACATGATACTCAGATAATGGAATAACACGATGGAAATCCAATTCCTAAGTTAGTTGTCAAATTAGAAGACCTTTATGCTTTAAAATATAGGTTTAAGAGAGTTAATAATTCTAAAACTCAAAGTTCAACCTTAAGGTTCGAGTTAGTAAATCTTGGAACTGGTGATAAACCACAAAATGTCAATTTAGGTCTTGGTCTGTCTTCTGATGAAATATTAACATTTGTTAAGTTATTAAGGACTTACAAAAGTGTTTTTTCTTGGGACTACACTGATCTTAAAACATATGACACTTCTATCATTAAGCACACTATTCCTATGATTTCAGATGACAAATCGATACAACAAAATTTGAGGAAAATTCACCCTAATCTTGAAAATCAAATTAAAATAGAGTTGAATAAAATCCTCAAAGCTAAGATCATCTTTCCAGTTAGAAATTCTAAATGGATTTCAAATTTGGTTCTTGTTAGGAAGAAAAATGGTGACATTAGGGTTTGTAGTGATTTTAGAAATTTGAATAAAGCATGTAAGAAAGGAAATTTTCCATTACCAACCGTGGAACAAGTACTGAAAACTGTAGTTGGTTTTGAACTTATGTCTTTCCTAGATAGATTTTCAGGCTATAACCAAATCCTGGTACATCCAGATGACAGATTAAAGACTACATTAAGGAGTTAGTGGGGAACTTATGCCTATCAAAAGACTACTCAACGATGCTTAGTCTCAATACGTTGATCTCAAGTTTCATTTTAAAAATGGATATGCCCCAACACAACTCAGTTATAAAACAAAACATTCTTTGAGATTAAAATCCAAGAAATATGAAATTATCAATGATGTATTGTTTAGAAGAAACTTTGATTCTGTTTTATTAATATTCTTAGATAGAACTGAAGCAGAGAACGTTTTGCACGAACTCCATGATGGACCAGCTGGAGGACATTTTGGAGGGAATAAAAAAACACATAAAATTCTGCATCTAGGTTACTATTGACCAACACTTTTCAAATATGTTCATGAATATGCAAGGAAATGAAAAGTTTGTCAAAGTGCATCTTGAAGACAAAGGAAACCATCTTTCCCATTACAGCCAGTTAATATAGAACAACCATTTGAACAATGGGGATTAGATATAATTGGTGAGATCATTCCTAACTCTTCCAAACAACATGAAAAATTTCTCACAGCCACCGATTATTTTACTAAATGGGTGGAAGAAATTCCACTAAAGGTAGCCAACTCTGAGAATATTATTGAATTCATTGATCAGTTTATCATAACTAGATTTGGTTTACCCGCTGCTTTAATTTTTGATAATGCATCGTATTTCTCAAGAACCACTTTGATAGAATTTTCTATCAAAAGAGGTTTTAAACTTAAATATTCTGCTAATTATTATCTGCAAGGAAATGGTTTAGTAGAATCCACAAATAAAAACCTTATTAGAATCATCAAACGAACCATTGACCAAAACCAACAAAATTGGCACGATTCATTGAAATTTTCTCTTTGGGTAGATCGAATAACTCAGAAGGCCTCCATTGGCACTTCTCCATTTAATATTGTTTATGGGAAAGAAGTTTTTCTTCCTACGAATGTAGTTATTTTGTATCTTGCCTTAGTTCAATTTATTGATGAATCACCTTCTTCTTCTTTGAAAATAAGATAATTTCAAATCCTTAAACTTGAAGAAGAAAGAGAAAAGGCTAAAGTTACTCATGCACATCATCAACAATTAGTTAAATTTTCATTTGATAAAAATTCTGTCATTCCAAAAACATTCCAAATTGGCGATCTGGTATTGAAATGGGATAAAGCACAAGAGGAAAAAGGTAAGCACACCAAATTCCAAAGACTGTGGCTACGTCCATTTCAAATCATTGAAGAAATAGGCCCATCAACATTTTTATTGCAAGATCTATTAGGAAAAAGAGATTTCTTTCCTATTAATGGGAAGCTTTTAAAGAAAATTTTTTCATAGGAGGTAACCCCTTCTATTCCCTTTATATTATTGTCTTTTCTTTTCCTTAGGAAAATAAAAGTTTAATAGTATTGATTTTTGGCTTTTCAAGAAAACATCTTAGAAAATATTTTTTGATTTATCACTTCTAGAAATAAGAATTGTTAAAGAAACAATCGAAATATTTGAATATCAAATAGATTTTATTTTACCGAAAGATGAAATTTCACTGAAGTTATTTATTCTTTGATGAACTCTCATATTTATAGCGTATGGTTATTCTGTTATCAGTCAAGAAAAGAATCTTTAACATAGTAAAGACTCTTTTACAGATAAGAAATCTTAAACTCTAAAAATTATCGTCTAGAATCCTCAAAAGGACCAATGATTCACCCAATCTGGCAAACTTTTCAAATTTTTAGAAATTAATTCAAAAAATTATGCTAAAAAGCTTAGAAGATAATAAGTCTCATCAAGAGCTTGTTTACCATGTTCATAGGGAAATAATTGAACTGACATTACCAATATTGCCTACCAAAACAGGGTAATGACTTGAGATTATATCAAAAGACAAGGGGTCTCATCAAGAGCCATCTTGATCAGTTTAAGTACAACCAGTGAATGGAATTTTCAATATTTGTTTACCAATCCAAGACAGTGGCTTTTAAGTGATTAAAAATACATAAGAAAATATCTACAGAAAAGAAAACAAGTTCCAAAAGAGATAAAGTATATAAAATTGAACTTATTTTTGAAGATTGTAAGAGTAACTGGAAGGGAAAATGAATCATTGTTGGGTAAAAGGTAACCCTACCAAAAGCTTAAATTTCTTATTGGATCAGAAGCTCTACCTGTGATAAAATAATATATATTTATAAAGCTAATCTGAATGAGCCACCTGCTTCATATTTTTGAACTTAGTAAATATTGATATAGATATTCATACTTTTATTTTTAAAGAGGAATTATTATGAATTATGATCAAGTGATATTTTATTTCTTAGTGATATATTATAATTGAAATTCATCCCTGCAATTTTTTTATTTTGAAAACTTTAAGAAATTTCAAAAAACCAATAAGAGATAGATGGTTCTCCCAAGTGAATTTCCAATTGTTGTACTGTAAAACAATCCCCTCATTTATTAAAATAAATGGGGACCCTTTAAAAAATAAATAGAAACTCATGAACATGATTTCATTTTAGCTTAAGTCTAAAAAACTTTAAGAAATAAAAGTTTTTCCCTTTTCGCTTTGATTTCAAAAGTGCTCATCGCAAATCACATAAATTACAAGCCGATTAAGTTAAAACATATATAAGCATTGTGAATTGCGATGTGCTCTTTAAAATTTTTAGAGTTATATAAAATCTCCGTTGTAAGTTCTTTAAAAATCACTTTAAAGAGAAATCTCATCGCGCCTTTTAAAAAGAACAAGCTTATAACATTTCGGTAAAAATTGTGATGAGTCAGACTCGACGAAATAATAAATGAACAATTATAAGTATCTTAAAGGTCCGATAAAGTGCAACAATGTGATTCTTCAATGCATTTCACATTTCGAGATGAGAAACCAAATGGAAAGTTTTATTACCACAAAAAATTGTGATGTGCGATTTGCGCAAATCACATTTCGTGAGATTCATCGGCGGAAAAAAAACATGGCTTTTGGTAACTATTTAAAGTTGCGATGTGCGATATTAACACTTGTTACTCAAGTGCATGAAATTATTATTATCTAATCAACCTTTTATAAGATCTAACGTCTTAGATTGATAAATTAGACATATTGCGTAAAGGTGTGTAAGAGATTTGATAGAAAGAGTTATGTGTTATTAACGACATTTAATGGGTGTGAGGTTCGAAAGATTGATATATACTTCAAGTGTGTTTTGAATAATTTAGCATCCGATTTTAATTATAATGTTTTAACTCTATCCTTCTCTCTATTCATCTTAGATATGAGTTTACTCTTTTCACTTGAATTCAGGAAACCGCCTAACGGAGTGAGAATAATTGGAATGACAAAGAAAGGCAGCGAAATTTCCCAAACATCTGTTGTAGAAGACTTAGACATGAGTCCATTGTTCTTAGATACAAGTTGCAACAAGGATCGTGACAGTTCTTTATGGGAAGAAATGTACCACCTTTTTGAGGAAGAACATCCAAGGGTAATAGTCAAAATAGTAATAGCAGATGTGACAGTTTCCTCAGACCTGTCCTACTTCAACGTTGCTTGTTCGTTTCTTCATATAATAGCAACGAGGCCAAAGATTTTACCCTACACAAATATGGTAAAGTGGGTAATTGCCCACCTTAACATAGAAGGTATATCATTCAATAATTCAAAGCTGGAGAATATTGATTTGTTCACCGCAGAAGATTTATAGATAATGTGTCACTTGCCCATGCCACAAAATAATTATGATAAAGCTTTTGTCCAAAGCTTTACAAAGAAGAATACAGACCTCATGAAATTGATAAATGAATGGAAAGATGATAAAGGTAGGCTAAAGTAGGACAAAATTGGTATTTACCCAATAGTCCAGTTACCCTCCCCTTATTTTTATGTTGGTGGAATGCTATGTAGGTTGTTTGCAAAACAAGATACCACAAGGTTTTCCATAGACTAGGTCCCTTTAATTGACGCAATCGTTAATTCCTATATTATTAATTGGGCAATAATTTTGACTGATAATTTGGCCAGAACTATCATGGATTATAGAAGTAAAAGAAGTGTTTCCTCTAGAACAATACCTCCCTTTTACATGAGTACTTACATTATGGATGCAATTTTCTTTTGTTCAAGATTTCCTATCGTAGGATGGAAATGGACAACCCAAGACCCTACTCCAATCCATATTTACCACAGAGCCCATTGGGAATCATATTTCCATTTACATTTCTATAAAATTTGCAAATGGAGTTATGTTACCCATCCATCAAATTATCTTTAATGAAAAATCCCCTAGGATTTCTAAGGAAGCTAGCACAAACATTTTAACAGTTGCTAGAATTTACTAGCTCTTAATGTGATCATAGGAGACTTGAATTTGAAAAAGTTGAAAAGAAGATTAATGAGTTCATTCAGTGGCAAGGGTTTGACGCAGGAAAGAAATATGACTTATCCCAAATACATAAATTTCACAAACATATTTTATTTAAGGATTGGGAAATATAGCTGAGACAAGCAGAAAAGGAAACGACAAAGGCATTAAGGTTGACAAATGAAATTATTGAATCTGTTAATGAACAACTTTTAAAAGTTGAACTTATTAAAGAATCCACAACTGAAGTGCTCCCAAATCTTAAACCATTAGAAGCACAATGGAAGGAAAGTACAAAGTTGCAAGCGGAAATTATTAAAAAGATAAATAAGTTTGATCAAGAAAATTCTGGAATTTTATGATCAAACATTATCATCAGTGCCTAACTCTATAATAATTAACTGATTATACAAATAAATCACAGCCATCACTTTTGAATGTAGTTTTTAAAGGCCATATCAGATAAGGGATTACACAGCGAGCTCAGCTAACGCTAATGGTGGATATTTTTCAGCTCCGAGGTCAAATGCGCAAAGATGATCAACCCACATAATCATGTTGTTATTTTATTTCCTAGATTGTAGTTTAAGTTTACACCTTACGAGGATGGTTGTTTGAAACCTCCTCCATTTTTTATGTAATATGTTGTGAAACCAGCTCTAGAAATAGAAGAAAATAGATATCAATGCCTTAGAAATAAGCCACTTAGAGGGGGAAACCTCCAATACATTACATGAATGAACAATTCTTGGATGATACAAATTACAAAACCTCCTTTCTATATATAGGAGTCCATAGGGCCACAATGTAATCCTAGTGGAGCCACAATGTAATCCTAGCCGACCTAACAATAATAATTTAAGGGCACAATAATAACAATATGGGGGTTACAAGGGTACAATAATAACAATAAGGGGGTTACACTAACAACTATACGTGACTATACTAGTAATATAGGGACCCAACATGCCCCTCTCCTTCAAAAAAGTGTTGTCCTCAACGCTTGAGTAGCTATGGGTGCTTATGTATAAAATTCTCATCCTCCCATGTAGAATCTTTAGTGGGTAAGTTCTTCCACTTGAAGAGATACTCTGAAATTGATTGATTCCGTAGCTGTCGAGTTCTGGTTTTCGTGATCGCTTCAGGTTCTAATATGATTTTTCCTTCCTCATCAAGTTCTGGAAATATTGTTTGAAATTGAATATTTTCACCTATAGCCTTCTTTAAGCATGAAACATGGAAAATTGGATGCACTCGTGAAGAAGCAGGAAGCTCCAATTTGTATGCCATAGTACCAATGTTTTGCAACACCTTGTAAGGACCATAGTAATTTGGTGATAATTTATTATCCTTCTTAGCTTTCTTGAGGGACATTTTCTTGTATGGTTGTAGCCGTAAAAATACGTAGTCTCCTACATCAAAACTTCTCTCGCTGTGATGTTGATCTGCCTATTGTTTCATTCAATTTTGTGCCAAATTCAGGTTGTCCTTTAAGAGTTGGAGAACTTCTTGTAGATTCTTGATGTGATCTTCCACTGCTTGAACCTTCAAATTTTCTCTTAAAGATGATGTGATGGATGGTGGATGATATCCATAAAGTTCCATAAATGGGGTCATTTTTTCTGCAGTATGGAAGGAAGTGTTAAAACACCATTCAGCGAGAGGTAACCACTTGACCCATTGTGTTTGTTTATCAGATACAAAACAACGAAGATAGCCTTCCAAACATTTATTTACTATCTCATTTTAACCATCGGATTGAGGATGATAAGATGATCTATGAGCTAATTGAGTGCCCAAACAAGTAAATAACTCCGTCCAAAAATTTCTAGTAAAAATGGGATCTCTGTCGTTCACAATAACCCTTGGGTTTCCATGTAGCTTTTGAATTGTGTCCATAAATGTAGTAGCAACTGTACTTGCTTTAAATGGATGAGATAATGCACAAAAGTGTGCATACTTGGTAAGTCTATCAACTACCACCATGATGAAACTCTTTCCTTCGGACTTAGGTAAACTTGTGATAAAATCCATTGAAATCTCCTCCCAACGTTGACTTGGAATGGATAAAGGTTGTAGAAGACCCGAGGTCTTAATTGTCTCAACTTTATTCTGCTGAAAAACCAAACATTCTGCCACAAAATTTTGAATATTAGATT
Organism: Pinus albicaulis; assembly: GCA_034641835.2. Lineage (NCBI taxonomy): Eukaryota > Viridiplantae > Streptophyta > Pinopsida > Pinales > Pinaceae > Pinus > Pinus albicaulis. The sequence goes on from CM076579.1 coordinate 876,249,505, forward strand.
TAAGGCCATCCCAAAAAAATTCTTTTTTCACCCTGTGGTAAGTTTTTAAAAATCCTGAGTGTCCTCCTAAAGGAGAAGTGTGAAATTCCAAAAGAATCTTTTGTTATAGTTGGGAATTTTTACAAAGATATAAGCGATATTTGTACCATAAGGAATCATTTTTCCAACTAAATGTATCAGATGTACTAGGATCTTGCTGCAACTTTTGAATGAGTGTCCATAATTCTTCATCCTTCTTCCATTCATCTCTTGCTTCAGTTATCCAATCTGGTTGGATAATCGAAATGGCACAAAGTAATGCTTCCACCTCTTCATTCTTTCTTGAGAGTGCATCTGCAACAAAATTTAGCTTCCCTTTTTTGTAGATTATTTCAAAGTCATAACCCAACATATTTGTGACCCATTTTTACTGCTCTTCTTAAGATATTCTTTGCTCCAAAAAGTGTTTAAGACTATCATGATCAGTTTTTACCTTGAAGTGTCTTCCCATTAGGTAAGTTCTCCATTTCTTTAGTGCATGTAGTATTTCTAAGATTTCCTTCTCATAAATAGGTTTTTGTAAATACTTCTCTTTGATTGGACGAATTTCAAAAGAAATGGGTCTTCCTTATTTCATTAAAACAACACCATTTCCATTTCCTGAGGCATCACATTCCACAATAAAGGTTTTTGTGAAGTCTGGTGTAGCTAAGACTGGTGGTAGGCACATTGCCTCTTTAAGATGTTCAAAGGCCTTAGTTGCTTCAGGAGTCCATGAAAATGCATCTTTATTCAATAATGTTGTTAGAGGTGCTGCTATTCTCCCATAATTCTTAACAAACTTGCGATAATACCCTGTTAACCCGAGAAATCCTCGCAACTGCTTTATGGTTGTGGGGACTTTCCATTCCTTAATAGCTTTAATTTTGTTAGGGTCTACTTTAACACCCTCGTGAGATACAATATGACCCAGATATTCCACCTCTTGTACTCCAAAGAAACATTTGGATGTTTTTTGCATATAATTGTTTCTCCTGCAATAGTTTGAGCACCCTGTCAACATGTTCAACATGATCCTTCCAAGACCTGCTGTAGATTAGTATATCATCAAAAAACACTAGCACAAATTTTCTAAGGAAGGGTTTGAAAATGGAATTCATCAACCCTTGAAATGTAGAAGGTGCATTGGTAAGGCCAAAAGGCATGACCAAAAATTCATAATGACCCTCATGAGTTTGAAATGTTGTTTTCAGAATATCTTCAGTCTTCATTCTAATCTGATGATATCCTGAACAAAGATCCAACTTGGTAAAATAAATTGCTCCATGTAATTCATCCAATAATTCATCAATCACAGGAATGAGAAATTTATATTTAATTGTGAGCTTATTGAGCTCCCTATAATCGGGACGCATGCGCCATGATCCATCCTTCTTGTGTACCAATACTACAGGAGCAGAGAAAGAACTTTGACTAGGTTGAATTATACCAGCCTCTAAAATTTCTGCTATCATACGTTCAATTTCACTCTTTTGGACATAAGGATATCTATAAGGTCAGATGTTTGGAGGAACACTTCCTGGAATCAAATGAATAGCATGATCATGATCAGGAATAGGTGGGAGTCCTTTGGGAGTATGAAACACATTGGAATGATTGTCCAAGACTCTTTGGAGATATGGAGAAATAGATGATTTTGATGTTGGAACTTCTAGTGAGCATAATTGTGCAATCAAACCTCGTTGTTATTTCTTCAGAAGATTTTTCATGACATTAGAGCTTATTATATTTCATGGCTTCCCTGTGATACCCAATAATTCGATTTCCTTTCCTTTCGAAAAAAATTTCAAGAAACGTTCTTGAAAATTAAAAGCTACAGTCCCAAAAGATTGCAACCATTGTACTCCTAGTACAACATCGGCACCTCCCATTGGGATGGAAACCATTGGACTATTCAATACATATTCCCCCATGTATAGCTTGATATTATGACATTTTCTAGAGCAATTTATAGTTCCTCTATATGCAACCAGGAAACAATTCAATTCCTCGGCTACCTTACAATGAACAAAATTATGGGTACTACTTGAATCAATCAACACTATTACCCTTTTCTTCTTGATATGTCCTTCTATCTTGAGAGTTTGAGGAGTGGTAATTCCTGCTAATGCATTACACGATATGGTCGGACTCATTTCTTCCTCTTCTAGGGTTGGTTCCTGGTGTATATCCTCTTCTTGTTCATTTTCTTCTTCCTCTTCACAATCTATGTAAAATAATTTCTTGGCACACTTATGACCTTTAGTGTATTTTCTATCACAACTGTAGCAAAGCCCTTTTGCTATTTTTTCTTCCAATTGTTGTGGTGTCAACCTTGTAGGTTGTTGAAATCTAGGAGTAGCAACACTTCCCTCTTTATAGAAGTGAGTGGTAGGCTCATATAAACAAAGTTATAGCGAAAATTCCGCGATGACCTGTTTAAGTGAAATTCAGGAGTATGCAAAAAGCCCTACCTTCCACAGATCATATCTCCGAAAATATTGTGAATGAAGCTCTAACATTTTGCGTCGATGTTCCTCAGGATTTTGGATTTGCACCCTAGAAATTTCAGCTTCTTAACCTTCGTAGAAAAAAATTTATAGCGCAAATGCCACGATGACCTGTTTGGAGCAGCAAAACCCTAGAATCCAAAGCTCTGATACCAAATGTTGTGAAACCAACTCCAGAAATAGAAGAAAAGAGATATCAATGCCTTATAAATAAGACACTTTGAGGGGGAAACCTCCAATACATTACATGAATGAACAATTCTTGGATGATACAAATTACAAAACTTCCAATCTATATATAGGAGTCCATAGGGCCACAATGTAATCCTAGCCAACCTAACAATAATAATTTAAGGGCACAATAATAACAATATGGGGGTTACAAGGGTACAATAATAACAATAAGGGGGTTACACTAACAAAAATAAGTGACTATACTAGTAATATAGAAACCTAACATAATAATCTATTTCAAACATATTGTAGTTTATTGTTTAAACCCTTCTCTTGCATTTAGAGAAGGGTCTAGAATTTTTTTAAAAACATTTGCAAAGAATACACTTTTGTAAGTTTGTGAATGCCTTGATGAATTAATGGAATGAAATCTACTATCTTTTGACATTTGAAGCTATTTAACTGAAGTTGCACTATTGTACTTTTTAAATTTATTGAAAGTGAGGAGGATAAAAAAACTACTGTCAGTTTGAATAAGTAGAACCTCGTATATATGGTACTTCTACACGTTATATTAAGTTTTGTTTCTTAAATTCACAGTTATCTTTTTATATGCATTATATATTAGAGTTGTGATCATAAGTGAATGTTAAATGCACTTCTGTACTGATATTTGTTTATGATTTCTTATCTCATATATAATTAAACATATAAATTCAATATATATTTCACAATCCTTTTGATTAAACTATTTTTTCAAAAGAACTATCTTTATATAATTTTCATCTCTTTCAAATTTTAAATAATCTTCATTACTAAGAGTTGGAAGATATATTTTTAGATCGCATAAAGGAACGAACACTCCCGAGTATATAATAGAATAGATAGTTTAGTTAAATGCATATGATAGATTAAATAGTTTCCCATTTGCATGTTATATAAAAAAAATACACCCTCATCATCCTTCTTGGGAAATTGTTCCCTTTATCCCCAGTCGGAGCCACTACACAAAACGGAAAAGGACTTGCTCTAAGGTCTGGACCGAGAGGTTTTCCCCCATGTTGTTGCAACGGAATTCCGAGGGATTACCAACACTTTTAGTTGAATACTTTTCAAGGAGTCCAACTAGATTGTAGCATATATATTATTACAACATTCAACATCCCTTAAAATTATCTCAACTTCATAATCAATTCAGTTACATACATGTTTCATGAACTTCTACAAAGGCATTTTCGTTTACCAGTTCTAAAATAGACCTGCTATTTTAAATTTAACTTTCAACCTACATTGCTTTCAAATATTTTCATGACCAAGCTCGTATGCCTAAGTATGTCATATGCATACTACCAGTGGTAGTTAACAGGAGATCATTCTAGCACACTTTCCTGATGGATATTCCACATGACATGGAATCAATATGGTAACTTCACAATGTTACTCAAAACATAATAATTAATATACCATTCACATAGTCATAATATACCATTATTATTATGATGGTTCTCAACATATGACCTTTCTAATGAATTGGTATCATTATACCCTCTTCTTATTTTTCCCATCATTCTCATATTCATTATATATGAGAAAAGAAATCCAAACCAAAGCAGAAACCTAGAACTGATACTCTAAAGAAAAAATAAAGCACTATGCATACTTATAGATATCTATATAGACTCTGATATCAATTATCACTCAAACTGATAAAAAAACCAAATCGGGAAAGGGAAGGCAAAGAGGCTATAGCACCCTAGTGGAGTTGCCAATTTTGTTGTGAAGATAAATCCCCTCTGTGGACAGAGGCGATCTCTCTCGCCCTAGAGTGGGTCTAGCAACTTAAGAGACTATATAATGCAATATTTCTACGCTAATATCCAAAACAAGATGAGGAAGGGAATAATCCTACCTCTTCCTGATTTTATGCTCAAATCCTTTGATGATGGCCTCGATCCATATTCCCTCAAGCTCACTCCTCGCTACTAGTGGCATACGATTACCTGCATGAGATCAAGAGAAAACAAAAAACATGATCCAATACAAAACATACATTGAATATAAGATATCTAACATATCAAGGAACATTAGACTATTTGCGCAAATTATTAAACAAATATAGAAAGAAAAAAACTAGATGTTTTATTAATAAATATGAAAGAGAGAGCTTACAGTAGTGGCCTTGATGTTGGAGGCCTCCCTTTGGTGATGTTTGAGTCCTTCACTGAAGCTCTTAAAGCACTCATTCTCTTGGATAGCTTAGTCATTATCAAAATAAAGGAATGTCATGAAAATGAATGATCATACCAGCCCAACAGTGGCCAACTAGTAGTTGAAGGAAGGTGATCAATTTATAGGAAGGGAGAGGGAGTTAGGATCTCATGAAAGAAAGAGGAAGGCCCATTTTTCAAGGGATAATCCCCCATTGATAAGATCAAAATCTATAAATGAGAGAGCTCGACCCTATCTCCACCGAATGACATCGAGCTTGTCGTGCTAGAAACTTCTAGAGGTCGAAGCTTCTCCTCCATTTGAGGAAACAATTCCAGAAAGGGTTCATCATGGTTTTCTCAGTAAAAATAGCATTGAAAATGCTAGTGTATAACTATTAACCTACCATCAGCACATGTAGGCAACTGGAGAAATGCGCAACCCTGAAATTTAGGGTTTTAGCTAAGTTTCTTCAATGATATTTCAAGGAAGTTTATTTGATTCTTTAGAGGATGTCTTTATGTATTTTGTCCATGTGGAAATACTGCACAGGATTTGTCACAGGGAACTTCAGGATTAGGGGACAAGAAGTGATCAAAGTTACAAATTACTGTGTAATACCACGCCTAGGGGCAGGACCATTGGCGGGAGGCTAGCGACCCCCCCCCCCCTATTCATAATCGTTAACATAAAATTATGATGGTGAAATGTGTCCACCCAAGCCAGCGAGAAGGAATTCTATTAAATCACAAGGAATTTAAATATTGTGCGGGATTTTTGGGGGTAGGAGTTAAGATCCTGGCCCCTAGCCATATGGCCATAACGTGGCCCCCCATAACGCCATGTTTTTTGAAAACAAGGCCTTAATGGTAAAATTGGTGCGTCGAGATTTTCGCCCAGAATTTGGGCAATCTAGTACTTAGTTAGCGGATTTGGAGGCAAAATTGTAGGGTGGTGCTATATTTGGTGCAATTTGGGGTGCGGTTCGTGCCAAAACTTGGGGAAGCCATAACTAATTTAGGTTTTTACAAAATTCGAAGTAGAAAGAGGCTAGATAAGAATTTTTGGGCATTCTGGAGCCATTGGAACATGTTTCAGATTTGTTTGATCATTTCAAATGTATGCAATCACTCTTTTGAGAATAATAGAAGAGGGCCAAGCCATTAGAAGTTGGACCAAGGAGTCATAGCCCAGGCAAGTTGAACTCCTTCATCATGTGCTGTTGTGTTATTGTTTATGGTGATGTTCATGTTTATTATATGTTGTTGATCAGTGTTTTTTTAATGTTAATTTTCTCAAGAAATTCACATAAAAATACATAAAAAAACTCGCGGTTAACTTGCAAGTTACTTCATAATGCTCAAGAACTTTGTTTATATTCTGAAGAGGAATTTAGCACAATAAAACTAATTTTCCCATTCATATCAAGTTGGTATTCGAGCATGAGGTTTACTTATGCAAGGAGCATTTAATTTTTTTACAATTGTTTAAATGCTTACAAGGTTGAAGCTCAAAATAAGAGAAGGCAAGCTTGTGGGTGCATGTTCTCAAGTTGGAGCAAGGAGAAGGATAGAACAATTTCCACAATCTCCACCACAAGATTCACCTCTTGTTGTACCTGAGTCTTCAGTAATCATGTCTCATGAAGGAGTAAATGATAACATGACAGAGGATGAGAAGGGTTTTAGGAAGTCTTTATTTGACATGACAAAGATGGTGAAAGTTAGCTATGAAGAGAGTAATACAAGGTTACAGGTTGAAATCTCCAATCCTCTAAGAGGAGGAGGTAATGGAAATGGTGATAAACCACCATCTACTCCACCATCATCTTCACCATAATATTCACCTTCATCTTCATCCTCTTCCACTACTACAACCCTTACTCATACTCGTCAACATACCTCAAAAGGATTTCTTAAAACACCCTTGTTAAAACTTGATATTGAATTTGAGCTTCCTATGTATAAATGGGGAGTGAATGCATATAAGCTTGACAATTGGGTTCATCAGTTTTGTTAGCACTCCTTAGTTTCCAAAGGTTGAGAAAGAAAACTACTGAGGTAACCACATACCAAATTTTGACTTGGTATCTAGCCCTATCAAATAATAGAGGTTTCTCTCAAAATCAACCTCATAGCCAATGGAAGTGACTGGAGAATATCAGGTTTTTATGCTAGTTATCAGATTAATAGGGTTTTGATTAGGGTTTGTTAGATAAAGAAGCACTAGGTTTAGAAAATAGGCTAGGTATTCCAAAATATTAGTTGCAAACATAGAATGAGGCAAGGTAGGTGTAATCAGTGACACAAAATAGCTTTTTCATTGTGGTATGGTGATGAGGAAATCAAATAAAGAAACCAAGTGAACATACATGCAATAATTCACTTGTTAGAGGATAAAAACACATATACGATAATCTCAAACAAAACAGAGAACTATAGGTAACAAAATCTGTTTAAAACTTAGGAGATTAAAAAAATGATAAATTTAAATGGCTACTAGAAACATTTAATAATCAAATACACAAGAAACATTGGAGAAAACAATGCCACTAACCACAAAACATGAATCCCATAAAAATAGTTGCAATTGCATGTGTATTATTTCTTCAAAGAGTCAAGTACACCAGCTCTAAAATGTGTGAATTTCAAGTATAAAACCTTGTATTTGACTTTTTTTTGAGTACATATAGAAGAAAAATAATATTCCACTTCTAAGGGGTCAAATCCTGATCCACAACAACTAATTCATGAACCTAATTACTCATTTCCAAATCCTAGGGAATTTAGAAACAACTTTCCCATTTTTTAGCTAACTGAATGAGATTATCTCTCAATGCACCGATCACAAGATTATTTACAATGATAATAAGTAATAAACCTATTAACATGAGGTAAACTATTGATTCAACTATTTACATCAACCAAGTTTTACCTTTGACCTCCACGTGTAGTAAAAAAAATATAAACACAGAAACACAACAAATTCTCTAGAAGCGCAGCGAAAGCCTAGGGGTAAAAGATGAACTAATATATTTTTACCCATAAAATTTTTTAGACATATGGGAGAGGTTTTTGTAGATAAGGTTTTTTTTGAGAAAAACCTATATCAAGTTTTTGAAATTTAATTCCATTCGCTCAAAATCAATGCCACAAAATTATGGCTAAAACAGACAAGAAAAATTGGAGAATTTGATTTTCTGAAATAAGCCTCCAAGAAAGTTTAATATATCCCAATATATGGTACCTGTGTAGAACATGAAGGAGGTTACTGTGATTTGGTTTGTCCTTAACTAAAACCTCTTTTTTTTTTAAATTCATCTTCATTTGGTCAAAAACCTCTTTTGAAAATGATGACGAAAAACAAAGTCAAAAGCACATCGAATTTTGGAGGGAAATGAGAGGGAAGGATGGTAGGAAAAATTATACGGAAATTATGGCAGGTAGGGATAGATTTTAGGAAGATAATTGTGGTGGATTTTCTCAAAACGAGTGAGAAAAAAAAAGGTGAAAAGAGCTAATTACAAACCTAGGGAAAAAATGCAGCAAAAAGCTAGGGTTTTTGGGAAAATGATGAAATGAGAGGGAAGGGGTGTAGGAAAAAATGCAGAAAATTTTTGGGGGGTATGTATGGGTGTTAGGAAAATTATAGAAGTTTAGTTTCTCAAAAAGAGTGAGAAAAACGGGTTAAAAGGTCAAAACACAAACCTAGGGTAAAAGGGCAACAAATTTCTAGGGTTTTTGGGAAAATAAGGAAATGAAAGGATATTTCTGAGGGGAATGATGGGAAATGTTAAATGAAGGGTCATGGAGGATGTTTGAACATAAAATTAAAGTTTTTGACTCTTTAATGAAGATATGAACCATGGAAGATGGATATCGTAGCAAAAACCCTAGCAGCTTCCCAGAAGCGCAATATATGCATGACACTGCTTTAATTCTTATTTCTTGGATTAGTTGCAAAGTTTATGAGGATTAATTTGAGCTCCTTGAATGTATTTAATTGTTAATAGAACCAAATAAAAATCCTTGAAGCATTTTATAACTTGAAAATTCAAATTTTACCTCCCTTTGTCATGATGACCAATTTCTCCATCATTTGGATTATTTGAGCTAGGAAATGGTTTGATGATACATTTATACAAAATATATGATGATTATTTCAGTTGTAAATGTATTTTCCTCCATGTGACATATATGTACCTTGATTCTCTTTGAAACAATTTATTTTCCTAATTTCTAACTCCTATAATGAAACTTTTTGATGACCATAATGGATGACAAGACTCCCTTTTTCAGAATGATCATTAAGATAATGATGAACATCATATGCATATTATTAGCCATGACTTATAAATATAACTCTCAAAGTATCAATTCTTATGCTTCCATGAACATTATGATGACCAAATAACTCATTTGATGACTTATGGCAGGAAATGATGACAATGACCATGATGGCTTTTTGTGACCTTGGATAAGTGGAGGGGGTAGCAATGACACCTAGACAATAACTTGGAGTCATTTGACAATCAAGAGACATGTCAAATTTAATTTTAAAATATTGTAATTTGACATAAGACTCAAACAATAGTGGAAAGAGTAAATTTGACCACAGTGACTATATGACACTAAAAAGTTGGAGGTATACTGCAAGATTCAAAACATTGAAGACGATGATACAAATATTCAGCTAGATTCCTTGATACTGGAGGATGCAACACTAGCATAGTGGGAAGACAAGACACAAGATGAGATAAAAAAAACATGGTAAGATATCAATATCTTGGTCAAATTTCATTGCTGAAATTAAAATACAATTTTACCCTCTATCATATATGCATAAATCCATCATGAATTGGCAGAACTTTAGACAACTAAAAGGTCAAAATGTGCAAGATTACACCCAAGAATTTAGAATAAGAGCTCTTATGTTAGGTGTTTATTTGCAATCAAAAGACACATTGATGAAGTATATAGGAGGTTTACATAACGACCTAAGGCATACTATCCTTATGTTCAATCCCACTAGTCTACATGAGGTTTGAGTGCAAGCCACTCACCTTGAGGCAAGAGGGAAAAATATTCTAGAAGAGGGTAAAAAGAAGCCATTTAAGGGTGGAGATAAAGGAAAGGGTTTCAAAGGAAAAGGAAAGAAAAATTCACCCATTAAAAAGGAAGGAGTGAAAATAACATGCAAACCTTGTTCCAAAGAGGGTCACAATGAGGACCATTATTGGAAGCTTCATCCAGAGATGAGGTCCAAGAAATTCAACAACAAATGGAAACAAAAAAAAATTGCAACCACTCAACAAGATTTGGGATCTGATTCGAGTGATGAAACTAAAATTATAGCCATGGGTATGAAAGTAAAATAATCCATCGACACAGTATTTGATAGTGAGGGTTATTATAAAACATACAAAAATCGACACAATATTTGATAGTGGGTCTCAAGCCAACTTGATATCTAAATAATTATTCAAGAAACTTAATCTTGAAACCATTCCACATCCCAAACCATATCCATTGGGTTGGATATGCAATAACACAAATTTATAGGTTACAAGAAAGTGTATTCTTCGGTTTGCAATCAAAACAAACTTCATTGACGGAGTTGAATTAGGCATTGTACCATTTTATATTTTAGGAATTGTTTTGGGTATTCCTTACCTCTATGATAGAAAAGCCATCTTATATCCCCATGAATATAAGTATCACTTGGTCATATATGGTGTGGAGTATATTGTGAGAGCTCATCGCAAATTTTCAAGAAATAAAATCTTTCATTAGTTAATGCAGGACAAATGAAAAGACTAGTGAGTTCAAGCAAGAATTTTGTGCTTCTTATGATTAAGCCAAAGAATGATGTTGATTATGAAGCATTTGAAGGTTGTGATCCAAATCTTAAATCTAATTTCATTTAAGTGGTTAGTCAAAATAATGAGATGTTTCAGGAACTAAAGGGATTACCTCCAAAGAGGGGAATCCAACATGAAATACAGTTGTAGTAAGATTGCCCTCTTCCTAACATTGGCATGTATAGTATGTCAGTGATGGAGAGTGTTAAACCCAAAAATAAAATTCAAGAGTTTTTGTATAAAGGACTCATCCGACCAAGTACTTTGCCATGTGGGTCACTTATTGTGTTGGCACCAAATAAGGATTGAACATGGTAAATGTGTGTATATTTTCATGCATCGAACAAAATTATGGTAAAGAACCACTATCCACTTCCTAGAATAGATTATTTACTTGATCAATTTAAATATGAAAAGTATTTTACTAATTTGGACTTAAGGAGTGGCTACCATCAAATTAGAATTGCTGAAGGTGACATTTGGAAGGCATCATTCAAGACAAAACACGGTTTGTTTGAATGACTAGTTATGCCTTTTGGTTTATGTAATGCTCCTGCTACCTTCATGCGTGTGATGAATGATGTGTTGAGGCCATTTCTTTGTGAGTTTGTCATAGTCTACTCAGATGATATCTTGATTTTTAGTAAATCATGTGATGAACATGTCATGCATGTAAGAAAAGTACTTGATGTCTTCAAGAAAGAACCATTGTTTTTGAAGATGTCAAAATGTGAGTTTGGTAAAACTTGTTTGGCGTACTTGGGGCATATTGTTGGAGGAGGTGAGTTGAAGATAGACCCCTCTATGGTTGAGGTCATTGTGAATCATCCAACACCCAAAACAATCACGTCAGAGGTAAGACGATTTTTGGGAGCAGCCCAATATTGGAGGAAGTTTATTGCTAACTTCTCTTCTATTGCAGTTTGATTACATGCTTTGACTAGTGTGGAAAAGATCTTCGAGTGGGAGGAAAGCAGAAAAAAGAATTCGATGCTTTGAAAGATAAGATTAGTTCAGCCCCAGTACTTTCACTTCCAGACTTGAGGCAACCCTTTGATATTCAAACTGATGCAAGCGACTATGCCATGGGCGCAGTCCTTATGCAACATGGTAAGCCCATTTCATTTCATTCAGAAAATTTCAATGGTGTAATGATTAAATATCCTACTTATGACAAGGAGCTTTATGTGTTGGTTCAAAGTGTGAAAAAGTGGAAACACTACTTGATGGGGAAGGAAACCATCATACACACCGACCACCTACCACCTACCATTGCAATACTTGCAATCGAAAACTTAGTTGCAACAATAAAGGCACTTTTGATAGATGGGTTTCCTACAACAATTCCACTTGGTAATTAGGTATAAGAAAGGTATATACAACAAGGTTTCTGATATGATTTCTAGGCCTATTGTTAGTGCAACTACTTTACTCAAGCATAATTCTATTTTGCATGAAAGTTATGTTGAGCAATATGCATTTGATAATGACTTTCAAGATGTTTATGGAAAATTGATTCAAGGAAACCAAGTAGAGGAATTGGATTACCATGTACATAATAACTTGTTGTATCATTTGGGAAAGATTTCTATTCCATGGGGGGGAGAGTTAATATCATAAGGAGAGCACACACTTCTCTTATTGCTGGACATTTTAGTGTAAGCAAAACAATGTCACATATTGAGAGGTATTGTTATTGGCCTCGTATGCTTGAAAGTGTGTCACGTTTCATTAAATTTTGTTCATTGTGTTCAGCCATTAAGCCAATAAATAGGAAGTTTGGATTGTAGACACCACTTCCCGTATCTTCACGTCCATGGGAGAGTGTTTCTATGGATTTTGTGGGAGGTTTCCATTGTCAAAAAGAGGTCATGATTATTTGTATGTAGTTATGGATAGGCTCAACAATATGAGTATATTAATGCCATGTAAAAAGAAAATCATAGCTGAAAAAACAACTCAGATATTCTTTCAACATGTTTGGATTCATTTTGGGTTGCCCACATCCATTGTTAGTGATCGAGATTCTCAATTTGTTCGAAATTTTTGGTCAATTTTGTGGGACTTTATGTATACCAAGTTGAAAAAGAGTAAAAAATTTCATCCATAAATAGATGGTCAAGCCAAAGTGGTCAATCAAACAGTCATACATCTTCGGGGATACTGCAGCAAAAATCCTAAGTTGTGGGATGAATAGTTGTAATACATTCACCATGCTTACAACCATGCAAAACACTCCTCCACACAAACATCACCATTTGATGAATGTCTTGGATACTTTCCTAGCTCATCATTGGATTTCATTTTTGGGAAGGATGTTGTTATTGATGGCCATAACGACATGGACAAATCCAAGAATTTCATAGAAAAAATGCAATTGATACATCAAACAGTTCAATATTAGCTTGAAAAGAGACAAGGAAATTAAAAAGCAATCCAGGACAAGAATTGTGTAGATCACAAGTTCCAAGTTGGTGACAAAGTTTGGCTTCACATTAGCAAATAGAGGCTTCAAGGGGAAGGTAAAAAAATGAAACCAATCTGTTATGGTCCTTTCAGAATTTTGGAAAATATTGGTGACAATGCCTTCAAGTTAGATTTTTATTCATACATGCAAATTTACTTTTTTGTTAATGTTGAGAATTTAAGGTTGCATGAGCCTCTGTTGATTGATGATCAAGGAGAACAAGTTCATATTCCTTCCATTGAATACTTTTCTCTAGAATCCCTTGATGAGCTTCAGTAAGACACCATTCTTGACAGAAGAACAAAGACATGAAAACGAGGGAGTGTAGACTGCCTTCGTCTGGAGCTCAAAGGCACAAATCCTTCTAAGAAAAAATGGATCGAGATTGAAAAGGTGAGGGAATTATACCCTAACTTGCTAAACAACTGAAATTTATATTTTGGGGTCAAAAAGCTTCAAGTAAGGGGGAGTGATCAGGCGCTCAAAATTATGCTCAATACTTAAAGTTGTTGGAATGGTGTGGAACCTGAACAGTTGCATGGATCTCGTCATTCGGAATTCAGTGCAACTTGTTTCACTGAAAACTAACACTGTATGCTCCCATAAATGTGTTTTGTTTGCTTTGTCAAACATGCAATTTTTTGGGAAAAAAAATACAGGGACAGTCTAGTCAGCAGTCTGTACTGCTGACTAGGCATGCCCATGTGGTAGGTTGACTTGTCAAAGGGTATATTCTCCAGTGAATCTAATTGTGCCAAGTGGCACTGTGTCGTTGGTTTGAAATGGCCTTATTTGATTTGTTTATGGGTGGCCAACCACAAGATGCCACGTGGCCCAGCTAGGGGCCACCACGTGGTAACCCGAGGGCCACCAAAATTTTGGTCAAGGTCTGAGCAGAGTGAGTGAGGATCAAACCCGCGACCTCCAAGAAAATAACACAAAGTCTTTACCACCACGCCATCGCATTGTTTCTTAACATATATGGGTTTCTACATAGTTTTCTCAATGGGGGATGGGGGCCAGGGTCTAGCCTAAACCCTGGTCACCATGCCTGGGGGAGGGACCAAGGGTAGGAGGCTAGCCCTACCCCCCCTCCCCACTATTCATAATCGTTAACATAAAATGTTAACGGTGTCATATGTCCACCCAAGCCACGAAGAAGGTAGTCTATTAAACCGAGTTGAATTTAAATAGTGTGCAGGAGTTTTGGGGGCGGGAGTTAAGGTCCCAGCCCTCGACCATATGACCATAATGTGGCCCCCCATGTGGCCATGTATTTTAGAAACAAGGCCTTAATGGTAAAATTCATGCGGCAACAATTTCCCCTAGAAATTGGGCAATCTGGCACTTGGTTAGCAGATTTGGAGGAAAAATTGTATGATGGTGCCAAATTTGGTGGAATTTGGGGTGCAATTAGTGCCAAAACTTGGGGAAGCCATAAACAATTCAGTTTTTGATCGAATTTGAAACAAAAAGAGGCTAGACAGGAATTTTTGGGAATTTGGGAGCCATTGGAGCAGGTTTGAGAGCTGTTTGAGCATTGAAAATGTATGTAACCACAATTTTGAGCATAATAGAAGAAGGCCAAGCCATTGGAATTTGGACCAATGAGACGTAGCCCAAGCAGGGTGAATGCCTTCATCATGTTTTGTTGTGTTACTTTTTATGGTGATGTTCATATTTGTTATATGTTTTTGTTCAATGTTTTGTTTATGTTAATTTTCTCAATAAATTCATATAAAAACACATAAAAAAAACTCATGGTTAGCTTGCAATTTACCTCATAATCCTCAAGCTCTTTGTTTATATTTTGAAGAGGAATTTAGCACAAAAAAACTATTTTTCCATTCATATCATGACATGAATTCTCTCTTATGACCCCACATGCATTCTACAATGCACCTTTCTTCTTTTGATATACATAGGATATGTATATTATTTCTCCCACAATGTGATTACTCAACTCACACTCAAGCACATCTCACTATGATTTGTGGCATTTAATAGTCTAAGGAATAAAAATATAAACCATGTTTTAGGAAGATTGATTATGTGCATGTATATAGTATGACATATAAATTTATCTATATGATGATGAAAAATCAATTGATGAATCTTTATGAATGTGTTTTTACCAAATAAGGTGTTCAAACACAAGTCTAGACCCTCTAGATATAAGTGTTGGGTGCAGGAATTGCACTTAAGAAAAATCCTCAACACTTAATTTTTCAACTCGGGGGATTCGTAAACTTAGAGACAAAGCACAGGCAATGCCAGAGATGGTATGAATCTTCCTAATGTAAATCCCTACTTTCTTTAAAGGAAATATTGCAGAATCAAATCAAAATAGAAAAATGCAACTTGAACCATCAAAAATAATCTAAGACTAGAACGAGGAAATATTCATTTGCAAGAGAGAATTAAAGATAAAAGGCAAGCACTCTCACTAATGGTTGTTTAATCTACTGAGTGTGTGTTTTCCCTTAGTAGAGACACTTTAGCAGTCTCGTTAGATGGGCCCTTAAACCTGCCTCCTTAGAGATTTACTTCTTGCATTAATCCGTCCTGCACTAGTGCAGAATTAGAGATTTATGTAGAAGGTATAAATAGTGTCTTTACTGAAGGATTTTTACTTCATGCAAGGGCTCAAAATTTTCAAGGTTCAGAGCACTCAGATCTTGTGGCAAGAAACTAGTTCTTGCACCAGATCAGAGCTTCCTGCACTTAGCATTTAATTCTTAAAATGAGTGTTCAATTATTGCAAGTGCTAGTTTTCTATCGAATCAAATTACACACATAAATGTGAATGTTTCTAATCTTAACAAAATTTAGAAATAAAGAAATAATCATTTATCGTGTCATAAACATTTAAAGAAAGAAAGAAAATTGCGGAAAGTAGACTAAGAAAGTTGCTGCATCACACCAACATGCACTGGTGCAGGTTCATTTCTCCTTCTTGGACTAGGCATAAAACCAATTAAACATAATTGCAGAAAAAGGAAATATCACACCAACATGCACTGGTGCAGGTTCGTTTCTCCTGCTTGTACCAGGCAGATGAAAGCCAAGCTGAAATCAAGTGCAGGAAAGTAAATTGCAGGGAAAAAAAATGTATCTACTTCACACGATGGATCTGTTTTCACTCAGACAGGAATACATCTGCTGAAAGTTAAATCACACTTTGACAATATAAACACAGACTACAGGAAACCGAAAATAGGGTAAACGTGTTGGGTTGGCTGGGTCCTAGCCAACCAGCGTGTTTCCCTTTTAAGTTAAAATGCTGCTCAGTAAACTAGTCAATTCATTAGCTTAAAAATAGAAACACAATTTCTGAAACATGAGGCGGAAAAACCTTTTATTAATTCATTGAGGCGAATACATGTGTTAATACAATGTCCAGCCCAGATTCGAGCGATAACAAAACAACCGGTTACCGCCTATCAACTTTGCTCTAAATTATCTGCTCCAAAGTTATCCTTCTCTGGGTCCTATTTACACTTTACATTATATAGATCTGTTGGCCGAAGGCCAAAATAGATCGTTCAACTGATTCATAACAAAATGCAAAATTTAGTTTTGGCCTTCAAGATAAGACGGTTTTGAAAAAATGGCCGTAGCTAACCAGCTTTCACCCTTTATGGATTGGTCTCGGCTGCCTTTGAGTTATTCACTGTCGTGGCTGAAGTGGCTCAAGACGAGGCAGTGATCGAGGAGGTTCAGATCTGTCGTGAAGATCTGTTGTGTTGGCAATGGTGCAAGATCTGATCGTGCACTAAGATCAGTGGTCACGATAAGCACTCTAACTATAAAATAACCATTGGAGATATTGATAAGTTACAAAAGTTATTTAAAAGTAAGAAATAATGTAATAAATATTTAATTAATGCAAAATTGAATTAAAACATGAAGAATAAAGGTTTATACGAAATATGTCACCGTGCTTGGACTGGTGCAAGATGAGGGTGCATAAAGGAGGTGAAACAGAGGTAAATGGTTATGATTTAGGAAGGGGAAAATGGTAAAAAGAGAGAAAATTAGGGGGCTAACATCCTCCCATCCCTAAGCTATTGTGTGTCCTCACACAACTCTTTACCTCTGCAAAAAACCTTCAAAACTTTGAGCGTTCCAGCTCACTCCTGCTCTGGCATACTATCATCAGTCTGCAATGTTTCAGACTTCTTCTTTTTGTTGTTCTTCAATTTCTTCGTCACCTTCTTAAGTTGTCTAAAACATTGTGAAGCATGGTACTTCCACACCCTGACTTCTCCTTTCTTTTTCTGGATCTCCGCCGTGAATTCTTCTTTATTCTGTTCTTTTTCCTCCTGTGCTTTAGCTACGAGCTGCTCTAAGTTATGCACTTGAAGCTCTAGCTCGACTATCTGAGAAGCAGGGGCTATCGATTCTTCTTCCTTTTTGTCCTAACAGAGGCTGTATTTTATTCAGGGACCTCAGTATCCCTCATGAATTCAATAAATACTTCTTCCTCCTCCAATTATTCTTCTTCTTTCTCTTTCGGTTCTTCTTCTTCTTGTATTTCTTCTGGTTCTTCTTCTTCGTCTTGCTCTTCCAGTTATTCTTCGTCTTGTACTAGTTCTTCTTGCACTGGTGCAGGTGGAGATTCAACGTTCTGTGGGGACTGTGGTTCTACACTAGGTTCTTCATTCTTTTTCTGACCCTTAATGAAATCGGCCAACAGAGTGTCATCTTCAACTTCCACAGATTTTGCTGCATCTGTAAGGACTGACATCAAATCGTATTCTTTGGGGGTCTGTTTGTGTACTGGTGGTGTCAGAAGATTTTCTTCGACAGGTGTACCTGTTGTCTTCTTTTTCTTTGGAGATGGGCCCTTTTCTTTTGTTGATTTCCCAGGTCGTTTCATTTTTGCATTGGTGCAAGAAGGACTTCTCTTTACACTTGGACCCTTGCTTGTGCTAGCAGGGGTCTCTTTTTTCTTTTCAGCAGTTGTCTTCTTTCTTGAAGAGGGCTTTTTATCTAACTGCTTCAACAACACCTTCCAGGTCATGCCCTTAATTTCCAATTGTTTCTGGACCAAAATTTTGATCAAGTCGTGATGATACAATTTCTTGTCGGCCTGATCCGTCCGTGCACCTTGCACACTCTTGGCCATCTTTTCTAAACTCTTAAGCAAAAAATAAGTGAAATCCATCCTCCATCGAACATGATGATCAGGTTCGAAGTGCTGCAACATCCTGAAATGATACACAAAGGTGAGGTAGTACCTTCCCTCACAAGTCACGAATTTCTGGAGGATAAAAATGAGGTCCCACCATTGTCCCAATAGGGTGATGTGCGGAACTCCTTTCTTCCAGTCTACCTTCATGTCCTTATCAACGACAAAACACTTCCAGCGCTTCCTCTTGAGCTTCTGATTTTTAAAGTACTGCACACTAGTGTTTTGCAAGCTCGTCGCTGCTGCTATCGATTTTTCCATGACTTTAAATTTCAGGGGCCCAATCTTTACACAACCATTTTTAAAACTCTTTGCAAACTGTAGGGCCACTTCACTATTGTGCCCGTCAAATTTCTACAAAAACTGAAGAAAGCCTGAGTCTCGCAATAGTGCAAGACTATTGCAAAACTCAGCGGTCTGATCTACCTCATTGAGGGACAAAGGTTCACATCGAACAGGTGGCATCTCTGCTTAACAGTTATAAACAGTCCAAAAATTGCATGCAATACCGGAAAATTTGGCTCTTTATAGAGAGGGATCCAACCGTCTACCATCCCTTCTATCTTATCATCGATCCATCCCACCAAAATAGCCATGGATGCGAAACATGTTTAGAATCGTGCAGGATTGGTACTTGTGACGGTGTTTTTAACGACTAAGTGAGGTAATCATTATAAGTGAAGGACGTTTAGGATCATGGTAGAAAGGGTAATTATATCCAGGAAACGGTTAAACATTTCCACACTCCTTCGTAATTCAATAAAGAACTTTAGCATTTATTTAAAAATGATCATGATTCTTAACTAAAAACACTTTGTACTTTAAATAATTTTCTCCTAGTTAATATGATAGCATAAGTACTCATAAAATAAGTAAAAAAGGCTACTTGTAAACTTTTATGATGATCACTTCCTATAACATATGCTCATGAAATTGTACTCTGCTTCTGTCAAGGTGCATGCTTGCACCGATCTGTTTACACTGCTTACTATGTTGTTCTACTGGTACCATTCTGTTTGTATTATTATTATATAGGACGATATGCTTGCACTAGTGCAAGCACATTTTCTGAAAAAAAGAACAGAGAATTTAAGTAAAATATAGGCTGGACTTCTAACATAGCTTCCTCAACTGATAATGGAAATTTGTTTCGCCCTTTCTTGATGCTTTGAGGCATATTTTTTCTCTTTATGTATGAGATCCTACAATGAATTTAGGAGGGAACAAAGAAGTGGGAAAGGGGAAAATTTCAGAATGGGAAGGAATTTTGTCACAGGGATTCCAAGAATAGTACTAAAGAGGGGATAAACATAAGTGGGATAGGGAAAAAATTCAAGGGTAAAGTGGGATTTTTACAAAGCGGGTAGGGTAAATTCAGAAGAATGTGGGAAGGTTAATCATTCTGGGATTTAAAGAAGAAAACTGAGGGAATATTACAAAATGGGATATGAAGAAAGGCAAAAAAATTTCTGGAAGGTCTGCCTGCACTAGTGTAAGAAAAATAACTGCAGCGAGAATTAAGTGTTACTTGAATAAAAATATCCATGCTAATTACCCCAATGTATAAAGGTCTGCTAAACCCGCTTTTACTCAGTGGTCGCTAGCATATCTAAATATCAAGCAACATTCTCTTTTTATTAGAAATTTTTTATCTTCCTGCTAGCAAGCTGGTTTTCCGGTTGACCCTTCCGCAATCATGTCAGCAAACTGATTTTCACAATTACAGGAAAATATTTTTTTTTTCTTTTTTTTTTTCTTTGAGAAGAAGAAGAATTAATGTTTTCAAAAGGTTGGTATTACCATTTATGACTACCGTCCCAGATTGCTGTTGGACTTGCTGTGTAAAATCTTTCTTGGCAAGTGGCTGACAATACTTCTTTAATCTATTTCCATTTACCAAGAATACTGAATTTTTTCCATCAATAGTTTTGACTTCTATTTATCCATTCTTGAATACTCAGATCACTTCATAAGGTCCCATCCAATGTGTATGGAACTTCCCTTTAAAATTTTTAAATCTAGAGTCATAAAGGAGTACCTAATCACCTAGTTGGAACTGTTTTTTCTGAATAGTCTTGTCATGCCACCTTTTTCGTTGCTGCTGGATTAAGATGTTTTGTTGAACAACATCTCTACGAAATTCATCTAACTCATTTAATTGGAGAAGACGTTGTTGTTGTGTGTCAGAGAGATCTAGTCCTAACTAAACTGTAGTTCTGAAAGTTCTGATCTGGAACTCAATTGGTAACAGAACCTATTTGCCATATACCAGCTCATATGGTGTATGTCCCGTGCTATTTATCCAAGTGGTTCTGTATGCCCACAAAGCTTCTGGTAATCTTTCAGCCCAGTCTTTCTGATGCATGTTGACTATCTTTGTAAGAATGGACTCAATCACTTTGTTTGTAGATTCCACCTGGCCATTTTCTTGCGGGTGATATGGAGTGGATTTCCTGTGCCGGATATTGCATTGCTCCATCACACCCTGTACTAGATTAGAAATAACATGCGGACCATTGTCAGAAAAAATTTCTCTAGGCACACCAAATCTAGTAAAGATTTCAGTAAAAATAAAATCAACAACAAATTTTTCTATAGCAAAAGAAACAGCTTTAGCTTCTACCCATTTTGTAACGAAATATGTACAAACAAAAATATTATTTTTACTTAGGGATGTTGGATTTATTGGCCCTATAAAATAAATAGCCCATTTTTCAAATGGCTCAATCATAACTTGGGGGCATAAAGGCATTTCATTGGTTTGATTAGGCTGGCCCATTCGTTGAAAACTATCACATTTCCTGACATATTGTTTGGCATCCTTAAACAAAGAAGGCTAAAAGTAACCAGCATGTAATACTTTATATGCAGTCCGCTATCAGCGAAGTGGCCTCCACAAGGTTCATCATGAGCAGATTTCAATATGTCAAACACTTCCTCCTCTCTTACACTTCTACGGATAATCAGATCTGTACTAGTGTAAAAGAGATCTCCTTGAATCCAGGAATATGCAACACTTTTCTGAATAATATTCTACTTTTCACGAGCGGACAAGTGCGGTGGTGTTTTTCTTGTGACCAAATAATTAGCAATATCAGCAAACCACGAAGAATCATTGACATAGAAAAAATATGTTCATCTGGAAAATCATCATTAACAGGAGTTACTTCACCAGGATTATCTAATCTAGAAAGAAAATCTGCTACAACATCAGATTTCCCTGGTCTATCAACAATAGTAACATTAAACTCCTGCAACAATAGCAACCACCTAGTCACTTTACCGCTTGTCAATGGTTTTTCATCAAATATTTAATTGCAGAATGATCAGTATGTACAAATATTTCATATTCTGTAATATAGTGCCTGAACTTATTAATTGCAAAAATCACAGCTAAAAACTCTTTCTCTGTAACTGTATAATTCAATTCAGCAGAAGAAAAATTCTTACTAATATAATAAATAGCATAGGATTTCTTATTTTCCTCTTGTCCTAAAGCTGCGCCAATAGCCAAATCTGAAGCATTAGAGGAAATGTGAAAAGGCAGGGACCAATTTGGACCTTGCAAAACTGGTGCCTGCACAAACTTTTCCTTTGATGTTTCAAAAGACTGTTGGAAAGATGTGGAGCAAGAAAATTCACTATCCTTAGCTAGAAGTCGGAAAAGAGGAGTAACTTTCTTTGAAAAATTTTCAATGAATCTTCTATAGTAACCAGCATGTCCTAAAAAACCTCTTACTTCCCTTTGAGTTTTGGGTGCAGGAAGATGCAGAATGATTTCAACTTTCGATAGATCAACCTGAACACCTTTGTCAGAAATCAAATGGCCAAGCACCACTCCGGCTTTGCACATTAATCTACATTTCTTGTCACTCAAAGCGAGATGGGATTCCTGACAACGAAGAAGTAATTTCTCCAAATTTTTGAGAGCTTCCTGAAAAGAATCACCAAACACAAAAAAGTCATCCATATAAATTTCTACAAATTCTAGATTAGCAAAAATGGCCAAGACTGCCCTTTGAAAGGTAGCCGGGGCATTACATAGACCAAAGGGAAGCACTTTATAAGAAAATGTCCCCCATGGACATGTAAAAGTAGTTTTATCCTGATCTTCGGGTGCAATATGTATCTAGTTATAACCACTGAAGCCATCCAAAAAGGAGAAATATTTCTTTCCTGCAAGGGTATCAATCACCTGATCAATGAAAGGGAGAGGGAAGTAATCTTTAAGAGTGGCTTTATTCAATTCTCAGTAATCAATACAAATACGCCATCTTACATCTTTCTTAGGTACCATTACTAATGGAGAGACCCACTGACTATCAGAAATAGGATAGATAAAACCATCATCTAAGAGTTTCTGTACTTATTCCTTCACAATATCTCTTAGAGCTGGATTCATTCACCTTTGGGGTTGTTGGACAGGTTGGGTTCCTTCCTAAATATAGATATGATGTGTACAAGTTTCAGGAGGGATACCCTTCATATCTTCATAGCCCCAAGCAAAGGCACTAAGATGGTTTTGCAACAAATTCACAAGCTTCTCCTACTGAGATGAGTCCAAATATGAACTGATATGCAAGGATTTACCAGGGCTAATCTCAACAAGAGTGGTATCAGGCTTAAGAGTACTCAAGGGAGTGGTCAAATGCAGTGGTACAAAAGAATGAGAATCATGATTTTCTTGAAAATCTAGGCTGAAAATTTGGCTCAAAGGCTCAAAATTAGGCATAGTGTCTAGATTATTCAGAAAATCTTGAATCTCATCTTCTTGTGAAGACCCAGTATAATGATGGATAAGGGAAACAGACTGAGTCTCCTCATCACTACTTTGATCCAAACATAAAGTATATAGAAGGTCCTGAATGGATATGGCAGGGGGGTTATAAGGTAACTTTATTCCCAGAATCTCCATGTGAAATATACATATCACCGGAATGATATCCAATACATGCATCAGCCGTAGCAAGCCATGGTCGACCCAAGATCAAGGGATGTCCTCCTACTGGGTTCTTTGGCTGAAGCACAATGAAATCAATAGGATATTCCCAAGAATCTAATGAGATGATCACATTGTCCAATGCTCCTTCTGGCTTAATTTTAGATCTATATGCTAATTCAAGCATAGTGGGAGTAGGGCGAAGATGAGATAACCGAAGTTGATCCATGGTTTGCTTAGTCATGACATTAATGGCTGCCCCCAGGTCTATAAGAACATTAGAGACAAGGAAATTACCAATCTGAACTGAGACAACAGGGTTTCTGGGATCAATATATTTTTTCATAGACACACATCCCGTCATCAACTCTGCTACCCTACCAACAAATTGAATGGTTCAGGGTTCCAATATCTTCCTCCTAGGTTTCTTGAGACAAAGTTCCTTAATAATATTGTTACAAATGGGGATCTCTTTGATGGCTTGAAGCAAAGGTATCTTAATGAAAATATTCTGAAGCTCAGATGCCAAACTAGTCTCAGAAATAGGCTCACTCCTTTCCATTACTAGCCTCTCTAGGAAGGGAGGCTGGTTGGAAGAAGATGGAAAGTATTTAGAGGGTAAGGGTTGCTTAGTGACAACTTTCAGAGAATGTTTAAGAGTTTCCTCTTCTCCTTTCTCTTCAACGATCACCATAGGTTGTTTCTGATTTTTTGATGTTACAATCCTTCCCGATCTTAATTGAATATCATGAACCCCAACTGGAATAGACTGGTATTCAAATGATAAGGGTGGGTTTGTTACATAGATAATTTGCACCACTTTATTATTGTTAGGATTGGGCATAGGTTGAGCAGGCAACTGAGGAGGTCGAAAGGGTGGAGGTAAAGTCAATGGTGGAGTGGACTGACTCGGAAGTTGAGGCATTGAATAAGATGCGTGTGTAGATGGATATGACTGCATATGTGGCTGGTAGGAATATGGAGAATGATTTTGCCCTCTCCAACCTTGTTTCCATGGTTGAGAAGGTTTCCCATGCCAATATTGATTCCCATATTGCCACTGCTGATGAGAGTTAGGATAATAATATGCATGTGAATTATAACCAAAATAGTGTGGAGGAAATTCAGAAGCCATACATGTACCTATCTGAGGCCAATTCCTTCTTGCTCCCATAGCATTCAAGTATTCAGCTTCAGGCTGTCCCCCTGTAAATACAACTTTAAGTCCTAGTATAGAGGGACATTTTTTCGTGATATGGTCTTCTGCACAAATAACACACTTATTAGTTTCTTTCAAATTAATAGGACACTCTTTAGGAGGATACTTGTCTCTACATTTAGGACAGAAAATACATAATGAATCTTGTTCCTTCATGAGTTTTTACTGAAATTTTAAGGAGTCTAACTGTTTGGTAACAGTCTTCATTATATCAATTTTCATGTTTTCCATTTTATTTTCTAGTCCAATAATCATAGCATCAGTAGATTCGGTTTTTCTATTTCTATTTTGAGTTCCTTTATCGGATCTATACTGGTTTCTTGAAAATATTCTGCATAATTCACAAATTTGTTCAGAAGTTTACTGAGAAATATCACCTTGTCCTAACAGATTCAAATTATTTCTAGCATTATCAGTAAGTCCTCTTAAGAACAAGGTTCTAATAGTGTTGGGATCAAGCTTGAGTTTTGAACTTTGTAAAATATACAGAAATATTTTCAAATAATCTTCAAGCATTTCATCATCACCTTGTATGATTGTAAAAATTTCATCCTACATGTCCTGAGTTTTGCAATATTCTTGATATTTAGAAAAAAAACACTCTCTTCATCTGATCCCAAGAGGTTATAGTGTTTCCTCCTAACCCCATAAACCAGCGTAGCGCTGAGTCCTTGAGGGTAATAGGAAATAATCTTAACTTCTGAGCCTCAGTTGCATAATTATAAATTCTACACAGAATATCAAACTCAAATAGAAAAGAGTCAGGATCTTTATGAACTTTACCATGGAAATGAGGGAGAGTTGATGGT
Source organism: Pinus albicaulis (assembly GCA_034641835.2). Classification (NCBI taxonomy): domain Eukaryota; kingdom Viridiplantae; phylum Streptophyta; class Pinopsida; order Pinales; family Pinaceae; genus Pinus; species Pinus albicaulis. The sequence continues at coordinate 876,274,903 of CM076579.1, forward strand.
GGAATATTCTTCATTTGCGACACAGTATCAGGATCCAAAATTGGAAACACAAAAGTGGATTGTTCTTCACTTACCTGGTTGTTACCAATCCCTTCCAAATGATCTTCTTGGTCCACCATTGTTCCCCTTTTACTTATACTGCTCTCCACAGGTTGATCCACGCCTAAGCTGTTATCACTAGAATCCAGGTAGATTTTTCCTGCGTGATGGGTTTGAATTGGATTGGGCTTCCTGCTGACAGAAGGAGACCCAATATGAAAATTGTTTTCAGAATTATTTTGGCCCTTAGTGGGATTCAAACCCTTACCTTTTCTAGGCATTCATTTCAAAAGGAAAAAAAGAAATAAAAAATAACAGGTAACTTCTACAAAATGCTGTCAGAAATAAATCAACACCAGTAAAATTCCTTCAAAGAAACAACACTGCAAAAATAAAGAAAAGTTACCTCTATTGTATAATCATAAAATTATTACCAAATCAAATCGCCTCCCCGGCAACGGCACCAAAATGTTGGGTGCAAGAATTACACGTAAGCAAAGTCCTCAATACTTAATTTGTCAACCCGAGGGATTCGTAAAGTTAGAGACGAAGCACATGAAATGCTAGATATGGTATGAATCTTCCTAATGTAAATCCCTACTTTCTTTAAAGGAAATATTGCAGAATCAAATCAAGAGAGAAAAAGGCAACTTGAACCATCAAAAATAATCTAATACTGGAACGAGGAAATATGCATTTGCAAGAGAGAATTAAAGATAAAAGGCAATCACTCCCACTAATGGTTGTTTAATATACTGAGTGTGTGTTTTCCCTTAGCAGAGACACTTTAGCAATCTTGTTATATGGGCTTTAAACCTGCTTCCTTAGAGATTTCCTTCTTGCACTAATATGTCCTGCACTAGTGCTTTCACTAGTGCAGGATCAGAGATTTATGTAGAAGGTATAAATAGTGTCTTTACTGAAGGCTTTTTACTTCATGCAAGGGCTCGAACTTTTCAATGTTCAGAGCACTCAGATCTTGTGGCAAGAAACTAGTTCTTGCATCGGATTAGAGCTTCCTGCACTTAGCATTTAATTCTTAAAATGAGTGTTCAATTATGGCAAGTGCTATTTTTCTATCGAATCAAATTGCACACATAAAAGTGAATTTTTCTAATCTTAACAAAATGTAGAAATAAAGAAACAATCATTTATCCTGTCCTAAACATTTAAAGAAAGAAAGAAAATTGTGGAAAGTAGACTAAGAAACTTGTTGCATCACACCAACGTGCACTGGTGCAGGTTCATTTCTCCTTCTTGGACCAGGCGGAAAAGAAATTAAACAGAATTGCAGGAAAAGGAAATATCACGCCAACGTGCACTGGTGCAGGTTCGTTTCTCCTGCTTGTGCTAGGTGGATGAAAGCCAAGCTGAAATCAAGTGCAGGAAAGTAAATTGCAGGGAAAGAAAATGTATCTACTTCACACGACGGATCCGTTTTCACTCAGATAGGAATACGTGTGCTGAAATTTAAATCACACTTTGACAATATAAACACAGATTACAGGAAATCGAAAATAGGGTAAACGTGCTGAGTTGGCTGGCCCCTAGCCAACCAACGCGTTTCCCTTTTAAGTTAAAACAATGATCAGTAAAATAGTCAATTCATCAGCTTAAAAACAGAAACACAATTTCTAAAACATGAGGTGGAAAAACCTTTTATTAACTCATTGAGGCGAATACATGCATTAATACAATGTCCAACCCAGATTTGGGTGATAAGAAAACAACCGGTTACCGCCTATCAACTTCGCTCTAAAAAATCTGCTCCAAAGTTCTCCTTCTCCAGATCCTATTTACAATTTACATTATATAGATATGTTGGCCGAAGGCCAAAATAGATCGTTCAACTGATTCATAACAAAATGCAGAATTTAGTTTTGGCCTTCAAGTAAGACGGTTTTGCAAAACTGGCCGTAGCTAACCAGCTTTCGCCCTTCACGAATTGGTCTCGACTACCTTTGAATCATTTGTTGTCGTCGCTGAAGTGGCTCAAGATGGGGTGGTGATCGAGGACGTTCGGATCTGCCATGAAGATCTGTTGTGCTGGCAATGGTGCAAGATTTGATCCTGCACTAAGATCAGCGGTCACGACAAGAACTCTAATTATCAAATAACCATTGGAGATATCGATAAGTTACAAAAGTGATTTAAAAGTAAGAAATCATGTAATAAATATTTAATTAATGCTAAATTGAATTAAAACATGAAGAATAAAGGTTTATAAGAAATATGTCACCGTGATTGGACTGGTGCAAGATGAGGGTGCATAAAGGAGGTGAAATAGAGGTAAATGGTTATGATCTAGGAAGGGAAAATAGTAAAGAGAGAGAAAATTAGGGGGCTAACAATAAGACCACTATCTACAACCAAGGTTAGGTCCAAAAATCTCAAATCCATATAAAGTGATGGGTTATATCCCCATCACTCAATTAATCATTCACTCACTAACTCTCAAGCAAGGTAAAATATTACAACTTATTTGGGTCTTTGGAGAGGAATAAAGTGAGCAACCTCCTTGTGTGTTATTGCAATGCATATCTAAGAATCTTTCTATACTCATGCATTCATGGTGAATTCTAATAATATTCTAATGTACATGAAAAACCACCCTTATTTTTAAGTAACAATGTTTATTTTTGTATTATTTACAAATTACAAGCAATAGACGAGAAATTTACTATTTATTTTGGCAAATGTTGTATATATAGACTATGGTATAGGAACACTAAACTAGATGAAAGATTGTCTAGTCTCTACAATGATGTTATGTGCTCCTTTGTAAATTATCAATAAGATAATCATTTCTTTTATTTACCAAAAACAATTTTTAATGGGGTCCAAGTTGCCAAGTCAAACAATATTGTTATATTTATAAGCATGTGTGCTTGATTAAGTATTTTATTTTACATTGAGATTTTCCTAGTTCACTTATAAACTAATGCAAAATCCCTAATGCATATTGAATGTGCAGTCACACTTCAACAACGTATAAAAATGAAAACTCTTTCAAATTCTAATGACAAATGGAATTCACATAGAGAATATCCTACTGGAAGTTACACTCAACCTTCAATTATTACCTTTCCTTCTTCAATCCTCTAGCATGGATGATTCCTTCTTCAATGTGAAATCTTGCTCTAATTTTGATATGCATATGATGTGAATATGGCCTATCCATATCATAAACATGGAAAATTTCGTGGAATTAATTAAAAAAAGTGTTCTCTATCAAGTTAAGCTCAAGGCCTCTTTTTCGACAAGGATAAATGAGTGGCTCTATTTGGTCAAGACTAGTTGGCTTGGTTCACTGCTTGTATTTCCAAGACCATGGATTATTCAATAAATTCAAGAAATCTATATTTAATGGCCAACAAATAAACAAATCTATTGTGTTAAGTTAATAAATGCAGTCTAATTTTTAATGCACGTTCATAACACTTTACTCAATTCCTCTCCTCATTCATAATATAATTAATTAATGAAAAAATCATGTCATTGAATTTATGGCATTAATGGGAATTACTCAAACAAATGTTTTCCCAAAACACATGATTGTATCTTGATATGATGCAACAAACTCATGTTCTAATGTTCTAGGAAATAAACCAACATTGATTGAATTGAAGAGACCACTTGGCAACTTGGGTGATTTCTAATTTGGGCAATGTGTAACCTTGAGGGAAACTTTCTTAGCTACATCTCATTGGATATTCCATTCTAGTTTCTTCTTGAATATTGTGCACATTCCTCATTTTTTATTCATTGTGAGGATAATATATATATATATATATATATATATATATATAAATGATCCCCTTCAAAACCCTAACATTTGACTTGAAGCCTTTCCCATTTCCCTCAAATATTATTCCATCTTGAATCCATTCTAGATTGGTTGAATTTGACAATGTGTTAGGATTATTTTTAATGAAAATAAGTTTAATTACCTTGTTTTTTTGATCTTGTTGGTTATTTTAGAAGTCTACTTAACTCAAGTTCTAATCATACAAGTAGTTTTTCTTCTTGATTTTCGTATTAAGAGTTTTAGGCCCATCAGATCAAATCTTGTCTCTATAGAATGCAAGTGACCCACTAAATAACCTATGTATATTTACCTATGAAATGCTCAAAAAGGTACTTTCAGACTACTCTTTGATTCTTCAAATGTGAGACATTTTCATTGAATAATATGGTGAGTGATGATGTTTCAAACTTTAATAATACTTCTTAAGTGCATAGAGGCTTCCTTAAGACCCCTTATTTGAATATGCTTTGTGTCCCCCCTCTTTCCACAAACCAGATCCATTCGTCATTTGTATCTAATTGATTTAAACTTTATATTAGTGAAATATTCTTCATTTTCCTCTAAAACATATTTAAGATTTACATTAGTTATTTGTTCAATTGTTTTTTCTTCTCTTGAGTCGTTAGCATTCTTGTGTTATCAATGTTATAGCTCACACCTCCAACTTCAAGCTCCTCGTCATTTCTACCAATTATAATGATTCAATACTTTATTTGTACACATTAAATTCTATTTCCTCATTTCCTGCACTGATATTCAAACCCTTAACTTATTCTCCATGATTGTAATGATTATAACTATCCTCCATGTTTCTTCTCCAATATTAATCTTGAATTCTAGCCTTTAATTGTCGCCTGTGTAAATTTTACCTGCAAAGTTTTCATACAATTAATTTGTTTCATTTCCAAAATTCAATGAAACATTTTAGTAATATGATCATCACATAAATATAAATTTCCAAATTTGTCTTTTGTGCTTTCTTAAAACATATATTTTGGTGAAAAAAAATGTCTTTCAAATGTGGAAGAACTAGAAATTTCACTCCCACAAAGTTCTCCAACATATTGAAAAAAATCCAATGTTTGAGGAAAAAAATAACAAAGAGAAAGAATCTCAATCTAATGACAAAATGCAACGGTACAAAACCCAATTGTACAGTACCATGAAAAAAATAACAATGAAAAAAATCCAATAGTTGAGGACAATTTTGTTTGGATCAGGTTACTCCATTTATTATGTTAATCTTTCCATGGTTATTTTACTCTAAAAGGAGTCAAATAAGTGTCTAGAAATATGGATTCTCTTCTATGTAAAATACAAATTCATTTTTGTCATTCATATCACATGAAATGTAAATAATATTGCAACAAAAACTCTTTAGGATCAACCTTTCTTAAAATGCACTATCTCTTCATGTTGCTCAACCTTTTGTTGGATAGTGCCAAGATCACTAAATTATAGAAAATTTTAGGGGCGAATACTAACCCATGGGTGAAATTTAAGGGGTTTTATGAATTTTGTATATTATACCCCTTTTATATAGTTAGCCCAAACATTATTTAATAAATAAATAATTTTTATATTTTCACCAATGAAAAATAAGGGAAAATAAAAGTTCAAGCCCCGATTCGCCTGGTTTCTAGGGTGTATTTTCTTCAATCGTCTCGATTTTATGTCAGATTTTATTAAAATCGCCTGATTTCTAGGAATGGCACTAGTTAGGGGATATTTCACCCTCTACCATTCCTATCAATCGAGGGTAAGGTTGAATTTAGGTGTTTTCTGTTGGTTTAGCTTGTATAAATTTGTATATATGAAGATTCCTTCTGAGGCAAAGATGCCTTACTCTAAGGCAGAAAAAAAAGAATTTTCCTGATGTGAATTAAATATTTATTAGGTTGTAATTCTATGTAACTTCATCCTTGAATTTTTCGAAGATTTCATGGGCTCAAGTAGTCGCAGGGCCTAATTCAGGCAATGGGCTCCTCCTGAAGTGATATGTGACAATTCGAAGTCCTGAAGAAGTTCTATAATAGAAGTCAGAGGGTGATCCAAGCAATTTAGAAGACGAAGTTAACCTCTTGAGATAGCTTCATGGGTCATGTAGCAGGTTTGAGACCCTGAAGCAATATGGGTCATATAAGTAGAGTATGACAGGAGAGTTAAGCATAGAACTTAGATATCTTGAGCAAACCAAGTTTCATGTAGGGTTTAGCAATTTGTAGCATCTGAAATCTCTGGTTATGGTATAATTTTAATTTTCAAATTGGTTTTGTCTGTCACTAGCAAACATGAATCATAATATTGTGCCAGAATGTTATATGGAATTGATGAATAATATATTGTACTATTATATTTATTTCTATTGTTGATTGGAGTTTAAATGCGATATTGCTCAGTCAAGTTTATTATATCATTTTGAAATTTATACTATTCATTAAAGAATGCATTATTTGCATTCCTTTGGAAAATGAAATTCTACTGAAACCCTAGTATCTCACCCTACTACCTGTCTAATTCCTTCAAAAGACAAAAGTAGATGGCCGGGAATCTCTCAGATGAAAATGTGAGTTCTGTCAACAAATAAATAAAATAAAGAAGGTTTATCATGGCTACATTTCTTAAGTAAATACGAAGCCTAATGAACATATGTGGTATTTTTTTTAGAAACTAATCTCCAATCATCTTCATATATGATATTTTGGAGAATACATGTTGTGGATTTCCACACTATCCTCTTTATAGTCACTTGTGTAAGCCAAGCCATTTTTTCCTTGCATTGGATCTCCACCTTGATGCGATGGTATAATGCAGGTATCTTAGTTAACCTATTCTTGATAATGCAATCTCGTAAATTGCATTCAAAATGTTGGCTTTCTTACCTTAATTTTTGACTCTCTGTAATTATGTGAAAAAGATAGTGACACTTAACAAACATACTGACATATGAAGTGTAAGGGTTAGATTGTGATATTCTAAATTCGAGCTGTGATAACCATTTAGTACTCACTAGTGAGGGAAAATATTGATTTCCATTGGTCATGGAGTCAAATAAAAACAAGAGCCCATGTCTATGCGGTGATGGGGAATTCTAATGAGTGATTTGGAAATGAATAGTAACACTGGAGAAATGTGACTTGAGTCTTATTATCGACTCTAAAAACACAACCCTATCCTGGTTTACCAAAACGTGATGGGGGGAAACACACTTTACAAGCACCCGGGTTCAAGAACAACTGCTCAAATTTGCAATAGCTTCATTAGAACTAGGGGTGGAATACACAAAAAATATCTTATAAAACTAACTTAATCACACATAATGAGAATGCACCAAGCATCAATCAACATAATTCAATACACAAGAAAGAAGGAGAAAATATGCAGACCAAGTTCCCAAGCTTTTATTCATTATCAATATTTCTTGCAATTACAAGCTTAGATGCAATCTCAAGAGGTCCAACCCTTAATACACTTGGTTCTCAACCATTAAATGGTCCTCTGCCCTCCTAGAGGCTGGACCTTCATGTTTCTAGGTCTAAAGATTCCTCTGCTCTGCACGTTTCCAACTAGAAAATGTGTCGTGATTCCCATGTTTATGACCTCATGAATTTTTAGGGATAGACTAAATACTTTAGAACACTGATGTGTGAACACATGCACTGAACGAGCTTCACCAAGTATTCATGTTGGACAAGTATAGATGAAATTGTCTCTCAACTGACTTGATCACTTTTTTTTCTCAAAGTTTGCATGAATATGGAAATTAGTTAAGGGTGTGCCTTCACTTGCATGACATCACCCACAATTGATGCACCCTTCTCCTTTTTAGAATTGAAAAAATAATGGGAAATGTATACATGAATGCATTATGATTGACAAGAGGAAATTCTCTAAATAACATGTACTCACAACTGCTCTAAAATTAATCGATTAATAGAGATACAAGGAATTTTTTGCTTTGCATGTTGGAAAATAAAGGAAAAGGAACTAGTTTTTTACTCTAGAAACACCATTGGCACTATGTCAATATTATCTTCTTACCCAAATAAAGTTTTACTTTCCACTGACAAACTTCCTTAAAATTGAAAGTTTAAATTTTGTCAGACATAGCTTAAAAGCAGGTCCAAAAGAGATGCTAAGGAGTGTGCCCTCCAGCAAGAAGCATCCTCTGTAAATTGGTATTTGTAACTCTTTATTGATACACCCTAATGCATTTTCTGAGTAGAATCTAGCTTCTCTTGTGAACTGCTTTCATACCCGTGCCCTCAATGGGTTTAAAAGAGGTACAAAGCAACACCCTTCTCATTGTTTATAAAACTGCCCCTCTGTTGATACACTGATGCATCTTCAGAATGGAATAGAACTTCTCCTATAAATTGATGTCAACCCTCTACCCTTAATGGTTATAAATGATATGCAGAACATTATCCTTCTCGTTGTTAATAAAATTTCCCTATGATGTTATTTCATCTCTCAGAATAGGTCTAGAATACGCTAAAGTAGAGCGCCCTCATCATGTAAACATTTAGTGACCCATGCTATGAAATAAATTAATTAGTTTACTACATTTATGTTTATCTTATTTGGTTGAATATGCAGGGTTATCATAGTATTTATGGTCCAAACTTCAAAGGTATGCTGCCACAACCCTTCATTATATTTGCACCATACTTGTCAATATCTGCTATTAAAGATGTTGTTGCAGTATGAAGTATTTTTGTTGATAAGATGTTGTTATAAACCTCTTTGAATATAATAAAAATGCTTCCAAAATAGGACATATCCAATTTCCATAAATGTGTCTTACATGTAAGCCTTTGATATTGAAAAATCATTATTCCTAGTACAAGTTTCTATAAGCAATTATGGTTGTAATTAGCTCTCAATTTAGCAATATAGTCCTTATAACATGGATGCCCACCTCATCCCTCAGAGCTTAGGCGAAAATTGATTTTAAAATTCAAAGGTAACCACATATAAATACTTGTTCAAAACTGGGTGATATTGTTATTATTCCAGGTTTGATTAATGGACCAGCCTAGGCTGATATTAGATGATCTGATTTGAAGTTTTTTTTTTAATATGGAGTTGGTTGTTGACTTATTGCATAAGTCACGTAAGGCACTTTATCCATGCTAATTTTAGTCTTGATCAACAAACTTACTAAAACCATCCTCATTATAGTCTATGCTTCGTAAAACCAATGATAATACCTTGACCCTTTGGTCCAAATAGTTCATTCCATTGATGCATAGTTAATGGCCTTAAAGGCATTAGAGGTTATATCCAAGTTGAACATTGACAACAACTATTCATTGCTTTTGAGGTCGATAAAAATTTTCCCATTATATCTCTGCCAGGAATTCTAACTCCGAACATACCCCTGCTTCAATGCCTTATCAGTGAACATGCATGGGACAAGTATGTGTGTTAGTACCTTGTTAGCCCGTGTTTAATTGTTGTGAAACCAGCTCTAAGAATAGAAGAAAAGAGATATCAATGCCTTAGAAATAAGCCAGTTCAAGGGGGAAACATCCAATAAATTACATGAATGAACAATTCTTGGATGATACAAATGACCAAAACCTCCTTCTATATATAGGAGTCCATGGGGCCACACTATAATCCTAGTGGGGCTACAATGTAATCCTAGCCGACCTAACAATAATAATGTAAGGGCACAATAATAACAATATGGGGGTTACAGGGGTACAACAATAACAATAAGGGGGGCTACACTAACATAATAAGGGACTACACTATTAATATAGGGACTTGACATGCCCCTCTCCTTCAAACAAGTGTTGTCCTCAATGCTTGATTATTTCTTGATGCTTCTATATAAAATTCTCATCCTCCCATGTGGAAAATTCTATAGGAAAGTTATTCCACTTGCTGAGATACTCTGAAATTAATCGTAATTGTCGAGTTCTTGTTTCTGTGACTGCTTCATAAATTCTTTCGATGTGATGTTGATCTTCTTTTTGTTTCATTAGATTCTGCACCAAAGTTAGGTTATCCTTTGAGAGTTGGAAAACTTGTTGTTGATGCTCGACGTGATATTCCACTAATTTATCATCCATATTAGCTATTATTTGATCCTTCAAACCATCCAACTTAGCCTTCATTTATGCTTTTAAACCATCTATGTCATCTTCGGTTTCTCTTCATAAGATCGAAATTTGTTGCACTTGGTACCGTAATTTTGATATCTCATACTGTAATTCTTCCTCTTCATGCATCATAGTATAGCTTTTTGAGGGCTTAATGGGTATGGAATTATTTTTTGGAGGAATTATAGAACCCAATATTGATAAAAATTCTAAAATATGCCCTTGGAATCACTTCAAACAGATTTTTCAAACAAACGTTATGCAATTTTAAAAACTAAATACACACCTTTTTCTTGATTTTGAGGAGCTCGATATTGAAACTGAATTACCTTTGTGATTTCGGATATTCAATATCTAAAATTTTGCACTGAGGTAGCCCTCTAAATTCTCTTTAGAATGGCACAGGTCTTACCTAATTTGGATTATTTAAGACAAAGTTGTGCCCAATTTCCTACGATGACCTAATTATGGTATAGTTCAGTAGAGAAAAATTGTACGACTTGCCACGTGTCACTGTTTCCTCCTTCAGATCTGAAATTTATAGAAAGGAAAATACAGTCTGTGTATTTCTAGTCACTTTTTATAGAATTCCAATCCGATGCTCAGAGAGAGAGTTATGAAGCTTTTCCTACAATCACCTCTTTGAGATGAAATTCGAGAGCCTGAGAAAGACCTAACTTCCACAGATCATATCTCAAAAAATGCTGCAAATAAAGCTCTGAAATTTTGTGAAGATGTTGCTCAAGATTTCAGCTTCGCACTCTAAAAATTTCAGCTTCTGAACCTTTTTAGCAAAAACGTTATAGCGAAAATTTTGCGATGCCCTGTTTAAGTGAAATTCACGAGCCTACAAAAAGACCTAACTTCCACAAATCATATCTCTGAAAATATTGCGAACCAAGCTCTGAAAGTTTGTGATAATGTTATTTAGGATTTCAGCTTCACACTCTAAAAATTTCAGCTTCTGAACCTTCGTAGAAAAAAAGTTATAGTGAAAATTCCACGATGACCGGTTTGGAGCAGCAAAACCCTAGAATCCAAAGCTCTGATACCAAATGTTGTGAAAACAGCTCCAAGAATAGAAGAAAAGAGATATCAACGCCTTAGAAATAAGCCACTTTTAAGGGGAAACCTCCAATACATTACATGAATGAACAATTCTTGGATGATACAAATGACCAAAACCTCCTTCTATATATAGGAGTCCATGGGGCCACAATATAATCCTAGTGGGGCCACAATGTAATCCTAGCCGACCTAACAATAATAATGTAAGGGCACAATAATAACAATATGGGGGTTACAGGGGTACAACAATAATAATAAGGGGGGCTACACTAACATAATAAGGGACTACACTATTAATATAGGGACTTAACATTAATCCAACAAATCATTGAATGTGCACATTGTAAATATTAAATATACCTCTATAATCTTATATTTGAATGCTTGAGAAATAATTTACTATAAATCCATATATGAATAGATTGAGGTTCCTTTCCCTTGTAATATTGACTGAGTACTAAAACATGGTCATGATTTGAGAATACAACACATGAGGTGAATTGTTGTGATTATGTACTTAATAATATTTTACATCCACAAATCCCTCCTATCTGTGATTCATGGTAGCTTAAACTTGCATGTGCTATTGCATCATGTGATGAGTACCATGGGTTAAGGTCATATGAAAATGCTAACAGGTGAATATAAATTTTGTTTTGTGAGAGGGAAATTTATTCTATTCTTGTCTATGTTAATGTCCTTATTCTGGTGATACTTTTCATAGTGCACAATGGCGTGAGCTATCTACTAAGGTTATGGAAGATTGTGTTAGAAGAGTAGTTTAACATTCAAATTTATTTAATTTAATGGGTATGATAGTGTAATATTAGATAAAAAACAGGTAATGACATGAAGGAACTATGTAATTGCAATGAAGGTTATGAACATATTACAACTATGTATGGCCTCTATTATTTGAAGACATAAGTGAAATATCCCTCTTTTCAATTTTTGTGCTTACAATGTTTTTCAACATGGTATTAGAGTAGGTTGTGGGGCCTCCGCACAAGCCATGACTTTGTGTTTGGATAGAGAAGGGAGCCTCTTTTTTTCTTTCTTACCTAAATTAGAATTCTCAATTAAGAGTTGAAAATTTGTATGTTTTTGAGTCATCAATAGATGATTGATCCATTGTTATCTCACTCAAGTGTGAGCCTTTTCACAGGTTATCATGTATTTTATTATTGCATGACACAAAATTTTATGATGCATTTTCATGCTTCTTTTGAGCGTGTATTCTTTCTCCTTCAGAAAACATTTCATGAATAACCATCAATATCAATGAAGATTTCCATTGAAGGTAAACAAAATACTACCATTTGGTTGTTGTTTCCCTACTTCTAGGAAAACAAGTAAATTAAAATGTTGAAAGGAAATAAGTGGACTCTTTGAGTTGGGTGAGTAGTCTCTATGTATGAAATGTATTATTGCATAAATTTATTCTAGCCAAGTTGTAAATCATTAGTGCTATTCAATTATAATGTGAGCATCCATGCACTGAGAGTGTAGTGTAATTATGCATGGACCTTTTACTTGCCTAAAGCCTTGGTAGAATTTGATTAATAAGTAGACTAGTCACAAGAAATAAGAGGTCTGACATGGATGTTAGTATGAAGTTTAGTAGTGACGTTTGTCTCAACCAAATGTTGAAGAATGGGTATGATCAGACTACTAGAGTTTGCAAACATGCTTGAACCTGGCTAGAAAATATTTTTCCTTAAAGAAACAAAAATAGAATTAATACTTACATTTTCCAAGTGATAAACATTCTAAGTTTAAATGTAGGTGTGAAGGAATGAAACTGAGTGTCAAGCAATAAGTTGAAGGAATGAAACTGAGTGTTAAGCAACAAGTTGAAGGAAAGAAATATGCGGTGAGTGCATATACTATGGCAAGAAATGACACATTACCTATAATTTCTTGAGTGTTGCAAACCCGACTAAACAAAAATGCTTCAAATGAAGGAAATTTGATTTCTTGTGTAGATAGTTGTGTTTTTTTATGGAGAAGTTGCAAGCCTATGTGGATGGAATTAACATAAAATATAACAAGGTAGCTCTGAATCTTTGGTAGCCTCCAAGTATTAATAGGAAATCATGAATGATGCTAAAAGAGGATTGTTCTTAGGTGAGTTCGTGGCCTTGACCAAGCTGCAATTTTCTAAGTTTACAAAGCACAATAAAAAGTGTTTGGTAGCAATAGAAGTAGGTTTTTTTTATCATTGTTGTTCTTAGTTCTGAAGTGTCTAGAGTTTCTTAATCAAATGCTTGGTAGAGTTAGTCGTAGGGGGGCCTCCCAAAAAATAGTGAAATATTTACCAAGGGGAATTGTTAGAAGAATACTTGCACATTAACATTGATTAGAATGAATGTATTAATAGTTAGAGTTGTATCTGATTTTGTACATGTAACTGTAAGATAAAGAAATATTTTTCTAGATAATTATGTAATGAAATGATGATATAATTGCCATGAAAACCAACACATGAATTTATAATCACTGTATACTTTATGATTGGATAAATGAAATACATTTACTTTTTCTTATGATGTGTGGTTGACAATGGTTTAAAATATGTACTAGTTTTGAAAACCATTTCCATAGTTGAGGTAATATCATGAATGTCGTTTTGCGTTGATTAGCTAGAATTTTTATATATAATTTTCTTATTCCTCACTAATTATGTTGAATTGAGTTGATTAGATGTATTTTTTTTATATTATTTGTGTATTTCTTGCTAATGATGTTGAAAGTGGTTCTTTGGATCATGGTTCATGTCGAGGGACAAACTATCCAAGATGTTCTTGGTATACATTGGAAAAAATACATAATTTCTTACAAATGTTGAAAGTGATTCTTCGGAGCATGGGTCATGCCAAGGAAGAAATACTCAAGATATAATTTATATACATTGGAAAATGAAATGTTTTATAAACTACCAAGGTTTGGGATTGTTGTTTTAATTGATTTACCCATGGGAATAATTTTTTTTTGGGTATATTTATATCATGAGATGCATTCGTGTTTCTCTAATTTCAGTTTGTGTGAAAATTTAGATATAATAATGCTATGAGATATGTTAAAGTAGCATTTACATCCATTAGGAATAGATGATATTCTTTTTGATGTATTTTTAGATCACTTGAAATGAACTTGCATGCTTTCCCAATGCATGTTGTGAATCCCCATGTTGAACATGTGGATTTGATTGGACACACCTATTGATTTTTCGACATCCTTGTGGTGAACACATATCCTACATTTATAGTAGACTAAAGCCCCTATGTATTGGTGTGTACAAGATTTGGATACTAAAATCACAAAATTTTCAAAAAAATGTGAATGGGTGCCTGAACATGAACGTGTTGCAACATGTGTTTGATGTAGTTTTGCTCTCTAAATGTTCAAAATATTTACGTCTTCATGTCAAGTGTTGATTTATTTGTTGATGAAAGTGGGTAGCTATTATAGCCCACCAGGTTTCAAGTCTCTTGAGTGGCATGGTAGTTCTTGTGGATGTGGACTAGTGCATGCAATAATGATTTAGGGTAGGTGTGAGACTTAGGTGAATTTGGTGAACTAGGGCACATGAACAAGAAATTTTCAGCTAATTTTCTGAGTTGATTTTCAACAAGAAGGGGATTATATACAACTAAAACATTTAGGAATCATATTTTTCAGAGCTAGGGAAACATTTTTGTAGAATTTCTGAGTATTCTCCCAAATTATTTAAGTAGAAACTATAGTTTTCTAAGCACTTTTCTAGATTTTTGTTATTTTCTTTTACTAGAAAAATGCCAATTGAAAGGGATTTTTCTCGGATCTATTGCACACCAATAAAATGGGTCAAGTGAAATTGATCTTTTTTCAAAAAGAAACTAACATGCCCATCAACATCTTCAAGCTTCAAATGTCATATCACCCAAGTACCTAAAGCTGAAGTGGGAAATTGTACAAAGTTGATTCATCGTTCTCAACATCAATCTAATATAGCCTAGAAGCCATTAAGGTGGAATCAAAATAGAGGAAAAATGTCTCATTGGTGGTTCAAACAATATATGAATGGCTTTGTGCCCATAGTGTTTTGTTAGAGATAATTTTTGAATCCTAAGAATACAAGTGGGGAAAAACAATGTAGTGTGTGGCCTTGCGATAATGCTTTCTGATATTGATGAGAATCAGAATTATGCTTTCATTATTGAAGGTTATATGTTTGTGTTTGTGAGAGAAAGTTCTTTAAGCCTTAAAACCCAAGTGGGTGAAAATAATATGTGAGTTCCTGTAATGTTTTCTAAATAGCATGCTTTCAACATTATTAAAATAGAATCAGAATTATGCTAGTATTGTAGTTTCCTTATTGTATATTCCTGATTCCAGTTATGTTTGAATCCATTATACCAGATTAAGATATTTTTTAAATTACACTAGAATTTGGTCAAGTGATGTTTGAAGTTTTTAAAACTAGTGAGTTCTATGCAAGCCAACTTTGCTAAGATTTATAATTAATTTATATTTTAATTACTTAAGGAGAAATCACAGTCGTTGCTTCAGTTGATTTGCAAAGTCATTTCCTTCCAATTATTTTCATTCCTTTTTGAAATTGGGAAAAAATCAATTGGAGATAAAAGTTATGAAATATTATAAAACTGATGTTATCTCAAAGCAAGATTCCAAGAGGTTTTGTTTTGTTAGGGGCCTGGAACAAAATTCAGCACAAGGAAAGCGTCCTTTAGTGGGTTGTATCACTTAGGTTAATTTTAATGTTTATGTAATGAACTACTATTTGTCATTCATTTGACATTTTTGTAGCATTTCATGATACCATTGAATAATTTTTTTCTTCTATATTCATGAGTTTTCCACCTTGTTAGCTTTCCTTTTCCAAAATCTTGTTTCTATAATTGATTTCTTCATTTCTTGTATTAATATGGTTGTTTCCTTTATTTTTATAGAAAGTTTATTGTTCAATTATTTTTTTGAAGTTTTATCATATTATGATATAAGTTTTTTTCCCCAATTTCTCATTGTCCATCTTATTTTTAACCTTATGTATGTTTACAAAATATTTTCAAACATTCAAGGCATCTTGTAGGTAGGCATGGCCTATGGTTGGCATATGTATCGTGTTGTCATGAATGATTGATTAACAGATTGGAGGCTTTGAGACTATCTTTTGGATTCTATGTAAATGACAGTCAAGTGGATTCCACCTTCATGTTGTCTCTATCCTGTCATATAACTTAGCCTATTTAAATTGATTTGAAATAGTTTTCTACTATAGATATATCTAGAATAGTGATTGAGTAGTGTTTTGTATTAAAAACTTCTCAAACTAGATGTAAGGAAATGGGAGGCTTCAATATTATTTTTGTATTTTGTGTCAGTATGGCCAAGTCGCATGCCACTTTATTTGGTGTATGCCTATCTAAATTGTGTTGAAACAGTTGAAATGTTTGGTATTACAAAATTGTCAAATAGGATGTAAGAAATTGGGTTTAATTAAGTTATTTTATATCTCACATTGCATATTTCATATTCTGTGTTGATTCTTGTCATTTACTCTTACATCTATTAGGTTTTATTATATCCTTTGGATCCAATCATCGACCTTCAGGATTAGCATTAACTTTATAGGATACCCAACACATGAAAATTACATACCCTTGTGTAGGAAGTTATGTGATATGATCTATATTGGAGACCTTATTACATAGGAAGGTAGGTGATATGAGCTAGATTGGATTTTTGTTTGTCATTGTAAAATATTATTAATACATGATGTTCTTATCAACCCACAAGTAAAATTTGTGAAAGTTTCCTTATGGGGAAATTAGATAGAGCAAATGAAAAGGTTTTGGTATGAACAACGTTTTTAGAAGGATATCACAAAAACTGTATGTGCAGTGCAGTGAGCTACTTAGGTTGATTATATTATTAATGATTTTTATGTGGTTACCCAAATGACCTATGGTTAGGATTCTAGTCTACACCTCTTTGAATGTATTCATTTCAATGTCCATGTTCAACCCATATTATAATAATTAAATATAAAGGTTATCATGAGAAGTTTTGTCAATAATGTACCATTAGTATTTCTTTTAGGCCTACTGTAATTTTACAAATCACAGAGAAAATAAAGCCTGAGCTATACCATTCGAAACTGGTTTTACCCATTTTGGTTTATAGGTTAAAATTATCTTTTGTGATGGTGTGAATGCTTTAGTTATTCCTCTTTATGCTTGTGACAATTCTAGTTTAATTTGTTGTTATGATTTAATTAATTTCTAGTTGTGATAACCATTTAGTATTTGCTAGTGTGGATTATAAGATTTAAACTACGTTATCAATAGAATATTTGTTTTTGGAGTGCTGGTGTTTATTTTGAAGCCAATTTCTAGTGAGTCGGGTCGTTGAGCATTGTCATTTACATATGGTAGCTTTCAATTGCAGTTTATCCATTCACAATTCAATTACCCACAATTTGTTACCTTTTTATTTGACTTGTGGATTCACTAGATGGTTGTTGAGTGCAGTGTTGGGTTTCCCACAGTGTCCATAGACTTTGTCTCACAAAATGGTTGCTCTTTCACTAAATCGTGGGATTAGTAACCAATTTTTATTCTTAATTGGCATACATATTTATTATTTGGTTAATTATAATGTTTTAGCACAATCCCATGCTACTTTATTGATGAAAATCACCTTATTTTTGTTGTTCTGGTTGATCTCAATTCAAACAAATTTATCAGAGTTGCATTTCTTGGGTTTGATCCCACCATTGTGGAAACCTTAAATGAGAGGAAAATTGCATCAATCAGTATAAAACATGATATAATTGTTGTAGCAAAAATCAGAGGGATAGTTGAGAATTCCAAACACATTCTTGAGGTAACTCTTACCTTTAGCTCAATATTGTTTCCTACTTTCGAAAAGAGAGAAGTTGGTATTGTAGGGCTATTAAGGTATTGCAATTAGCAATGTATGTCCAAATTATAAATATATGAAAGCTATGATGGTTTCATACATATTTTGGGGAATGACATTATACATCCTCTTTGCATTGTTTGAATTATTTTCTTATAAACTTCCATTTGCATTAGCCTTCCATGGATTTTTATATCTTTTCATAACTCACATTTAGATATCCCCTTTATGTTGTTTTTATTTTTTTTCCATATAAAATTTCATTTTTCTCTCCCTCAAAGAGTTGGCATTCAAAAATATATTTTCTTCTTCTTATTGATTTTTTTTGTTTCTTAAACAATGTTTCCTAAGGCTTAGTTTTCTCTGAGTTCTATAGTTTGACATGTTTTCTTTTGGCTCTGTTAAGATTGAACAATAATTCGGCTCATTTGAAAGATAAACACGGGACTTAGTGAATTTCAAGCCATTTTGAACAAAGAAAAATATGAAAGGACCATTCCTGTGAAGTCATCCAAAGCAGAAGTTATTAGCAAGGGTCTGATGAAGAAAAATTTTTGATTTATTGGCCCGACAACCATCTACTCCTTCATGCAAGTTGTAGGCCTAGTTAATGATCATCTTGTAAATTTCTTTAAATATGAAGAATGCCTTAGACTATCCCAGCAAGGGATTTGCAACTAGAGTGAATTCTAGTAAGAAATGTTACAAATTCAACTAACTTTAATGTTTTTAACTAGGCTATTTTGATGCTTATGACAAAGGTTGCTCTTAGTGAATATCCATCTCCACATTTGAACAAATATGAGTGGAAACCTAGTGACAGAAGAAATATTTTATGTGAATTATTAGATTGAATTCTATGTATATATTAAGTATTATTCTCTATACAAAAGTAAAAATAGATATCCATATTGATTTCAGTAGAAAGTTTGAAGAAATACAACAGTTTTAGTTGTGTTTATTTTTGTTATTTTAATATTTTTACAGCTTTTTTTCTTTAGACCACCATATGCTGGCAGAGGATCTTCAATTTCTCCCATTTGTTGTAATGGTGGTGATTTAGTAGTGCTCTTTACCGCTAAGGAAATGGCCTTATACTTTGCTGATGAAAGAATTGGTTAATATTATCTCTATGAATGGTTTTTACCATAATGAATATGGCCTTATTGTTGTCTCATGTGTCTTATGTTCCATAATTTCTTTGTTTTCCTTTTAAAAATTTGTTTAAATCATTTTCACTAATAAATTGATTTTTAGCTCACAAAGCTCTGAGCTCAAACATAGATTCTTAGTTCACAAAGCTCTAAGCTCAAATTTAAGGCCATTTCCATGAGATATATTCACCATACCAACTACATAAATCTTCATCACTGTTAAATTGAATTTTAGCTCACAAACCTCTGAGCTCAAACATAAGTCCATACTCATGTATTAGGTATTCAGATATCTTCATTGTAAAAACATTACACATCTATTAATGGAATACATAACAAAATTTATTTTTTAATATTCTTTTCTTCATGCAAATGTAAATCATGCTCTTGGAATTCTTCAAAGTACCAACTATACAACTTTGTCAATGTACCAGACATACAAATCTTGTAGTGCAAAATATAACATTTTTCTAATATGTTTTATTAGATACTAACTTGATGTCAATGTACCAACTATCCAAAACTGGCAATGCAAAAAGGAAAATTTCTGATATGTTTTATTAAACACTAAAATTTCTAATATGTTTTATTATCCTTGAATTTGTGAGGTATCTATCAAAGTCCCAAGTGCCACCTTCAGTTGTACCTGTAATACCACTTGAACTCTCCTTCCCCATCAACACCAAATGATTCAATCATCACTGTTATAATTGCATAAAGAGGCTTTATTATCATATATTGAACAATTCCAAATTTATAACTCTGAAGAACCACTACCCAAGCCTCCATGGCTTAAATAAATAATTCATAAGGAAGGGTTGCTTCACAAATCCATTTTCACAAAAATGTTCCAATAGGGGTGTTTTGGAATTTGAATGCCCTTGCCTCTTCATGAACTCAATAGTTCTTTCCTCCCACCAAAGAAATCTATGATATATCTTACAAAACAATACATGGAAAAGGACTCATAGCAATCCTTCTAGATGTCAACATCAACATAAATTGCAGGTTTCACTAATGATGAAAATGATTCAACTAAGGATTCTTGTAAGCTAAAAAATGCTCAAAGAGAAGAAACATTGAAAGAGAGTGCAATAAGTACATAAGTTCCAGTTACAATGATTTCCCACACGTGGATTCTGGAATGTATTCCCTTCTTTACTGGAAAAAAATAATTCAAAAATCTTCAACAAATTTGTATATTTTGTAATGCTTCCCTTGATTATGTAAAATTACCATTCCCTCGTCCATCCCATTGAATCAATTGTTCACAAGTCAATCTATTTATATGCACAATTCAATTTCATCATTGACCATAAATATTTGAGTTTCCTTAAACTAAATTGTACACTAAATATTAAAAGGGGTCACCACATGATTTTTTATTTTTGACTAGAAAAGTTAGCTTATATTTCAAAATCCTTGTAGTAATACTTGAAAAATTATATTCAATCCATAAAAAAACTAGTTGGATTTTGTTTTTCCAATAAACCATCAATCTGCAATAATCCTGAAAAAAATAGTAAATATGGAAACTTCTACAGTAACCTTCTTGTTTACATTGGTTTAATTTGGTTTTTGATTGCCACCATAGCAGGAAGGAAAAAAATATAAAGAACCTGTAGAAAGAGGTCACGAATCCACATATATATGAACAAGGGAAATGGTATTACACATATAAGAGAGGGAACAACAATCAATTGTTTTGGAGATATATATATATATTTTACTTGGAATGAAAGCATGGAAAACCCTAGAGTACTTCCACGAATACACATCTATATGACCAAGGGAAATGGTATTACACATATAAGAAAGGAAACAATAATAAATTATTTTGGAGATATATCTTTTGTTTTTTTTTTTTTACTTCAAATGAAATCATGGAAACCTCGGAGTAATTCCCCACATTTCGTGGATGGTAAACTAGGAAAACCATTGGCCCTGATCATGGGGTCTCAGCCCAAGGGAATCAAAGAGAGTCG
Source organism: Pinus albicaulis (assembly GCA_034641835.2). Taxonomy (NCBI): domain Eukaryota; kingdom Viridiplantae; phylum Streptophyta; class Pinopsida; order Pinales; family Pinaceae; genus Pinus; species Pinus albicaulis. The sequence continues at coordinate 876,295,994 of CM076579.1, forward strand.
AATCATCAACAACTAGCAACAATAGTAACTAAATTCACGTGACAGGTATCACTATACTCTAGACTTCTGATCCAACCCTCAGGGTTAAAATTTTGGAGATATATCTATAAATAAATCCTTGCCATTACCTTGCATATTGCACCCTTTAATTATGGTAGTCCATAATGTCACATTTTGATGTAACTATTTGTTTAACAATTATCACTGTACAAATTTCATATTCCCATATTTAAAATTTATGTGAATGAGTATATTCTTGGCAAAAACATTCAACTTGATCCTATTCTTCAAGCTGATATGAGAGCCCACATGCCCCTGTAATATGGAAAACCCCATGCATGGTAGTTGTTAACTTGCTAGTATTTGAACATGTTGTGTTGTATATATGTTGAATCTTGGCCATTTTATTGTGGGGTAGGAGGTTATTGAAGTTTTCTTTCCAAGCAAGGTGTACTCAGGAAGATACATAGGGTAAACCCTAAGATCTGAGCAAGGACTAGTGGTATTTGATAGGTCAATGCAAATTATGTATTAATTGCTTGCAAGCTACAACAAGGCAACAAAAATAATTCGTACAAATTTTTCTTTACAAGCAGTATGAGTTCAGGAAGATATGAAAGGTAAACCCTAAGATCCGAGCTAGGACTATTGGTACAAGGTAGGTCAATTAAAATTATGTATTAATTTCCTGCACGCTATAGCAAGGAAAAAATAATGCTTGGAAAAAATTGTGGCTACATCTTAGAGGCCACATGCCCCTGTAATATGGAAAACCTCGTGCATGGTAGTTGATAGCTTGTCAATATTAAAACCTGCTATGTTGTATATTTGTTAAACCCTGACCCTTGAATTGTGGGGGAGAGGAGGGGATTGAAGTAATCTTTCCAAGAAGTGTGAGTTCAAGAAAATATAAAGGGTAAATCCTGAGATATGAGCAAGGACTAGTGGTACGAGGCAGGTGAATTCAAATTATGTATTAATTGCTTGCATGCTACAACAAGGGAAAAACAATTCTTGGTACAAATTTTTCTTTCCAAGAAGTTTGACTTTAGGAAGATATGAAAGGTAAACCCTGAGATCCATCCAAGGACTAGTGGTACTAGGTAGGTAAATGAAAATTATGTATTAATTTCCTGCACACTATAACAAGGAAACCATAATGCTAGGCAAAAATTATGTCTACATCTAAGAGGTCACATGCCCCTGTAAAATGGCATACCCCATGCAAGGTAGTTGATAGCTTGCCATTACTTGAACCTATTGTTTTTATTGTATTGATATTATGTATCCATAACAAAATTTATGGGTGAATCTTAGCCCATGGGAGAAATGAAAACACTCTAACTTGGAACTAAACCACCCATTTCCTTACCAAGATTGTGTGTTGGTACCAATTTGTAATAACCACACTAATTATAATATAACAATTAAAACAATAAATGAATTGACACATATTAACTAAAGTACATGACTAACCTCTCAACCATTATGACTATTCAACACTAAGTACATCATCACATGGATTTGTAATTATATCATTCATCTCATATTCTCCTTTTTTTTAATACATGAGAAATATACTCATATTCCATATGAGGAATATACATATTTTAGTCCTAGATGGATTTATTAGACAATAAGGCTCATATCCATTACAAGAAATAATCATTATGTGTTCAACACATTGTCACATGTAGGATTTCTCCCTACCACCTGCACTAAACCTAATTGACTTTCCATGAGAAATATCTTAATATTCCATAAAAGGGATATACTTGTTTTGGTTTCTTGATGGATTGCTTAACAAGTCTTGAATCCATTACAAGAAATACTCATCATGAACATTGTTACCCCTTTACAAAGTCTTTATTATTCATGAAATATTCGCCAAGGTCCTACAAGATTTTATAATTCAGTGAAATATTCCCCATGATTTTACAAGATAATATAATTTGGTGAGAGATTCGCCATGATTTTACAAGATAATATAATCTGGTGAGATATTCACCAAAAAAATCATATATACATATTATATTATTGATAAAAAAAGGTTGAGAAACATCAAGATTTAGTGCAATTTAAGAAAGGTTGAGAGACTCAATAGTTGTTGTTGCAATCTTATTTACGTTGCCTGTGATATAAATGAAAAAAGTGAATTAGTTTTTTTTTTTAGAGGTAAATCCCCTCTGCGGACAGAGGCAATCCCTACTAGCCCAGATTGGGTCTAGCAACAACCGAGTCACGCTAAGACGCAAGTTCCTAATTGCAAAAGACCAAGATGCAACAAGAGACCTACCTTAAGTCTTACGCTGCCGTCGTTTGTGGAGAAGATGGCGCTTCCATCCCTTGCTTTGGTAGATCACAATTCCCCCGCTCAATGCAATCGAACAGCTGCACATACAAGAAAAAACAAAAAACAAAAAAGCATAAAACCTAATACATGCAATTATGTATCAGTCAGAGAAGATACAACTCATAACATAAAACATGAACATTTGAGTGGAACCATAATCGAAGTTTCTTATTATTAATCATAACAAAGAAAGATACAACCTGAGCTCTGACGCTGGATCTTCCTTTGGTGGGTTGATAGAGGAGTACGTCTCGGTAAAGCTCGTCGGGACAAGGACAAGTCTCTCTCTCTTCGGTCGTCTGACGATAATATCCTTACAACTGATTCAACTCTATTCAAGCTAGCCTTCAAAAGGAAAATGACAATCTTATATAGATGGTGGAAGGGGAGTTGGGATCCCTACAATGGTGGGATTGGCCCTATCCTCAAGGAAGCTTCCATGATAGGTGGAAAACCACTTCCCCTACATGGAGATCCGGAGCCAAACCTCCCAACTCATTTTAGAGACTCATTCAGGAGTTGGTTGGAATCAAACTTTTTCCATTTATTTAAAAAAAAACACTCCTTATTAATCCTAGTGTGGGTGATACACTAGGATAGAGCACCAGTTGGTGCGCCCTCCTTGGTGGATTTCCCCCATTGGCGTGAGGGCTGAACTGGCTAGTCACGCCAAGACTAAAAAGGATATTTTTAGGGCTTTTCACAGGAAATTGTCTTCAGGGGAATGATTGTCCTTGTCAAGGGGGATGCCATGAAAGTCGTTTCAGGTCATGTCACTACTCATAGGTCACGAAATAAGCCCTCCAATGTGCAGGACGGGGGATTGCAGGGACTGTGACAAATTACTGTGTAACAGATGCCCCCAAAGCACGAGGCTCGAAAGAGAGAGAGGGGTGAAATGCTTTATGAGAATGCGCCCAACTGAAAACACTGCCGTCGGAAAACCTGCATAGAAAAATACAACTGATATCTCAAATACATGATATATATGTGGTATGGGCACAACCATCCATAACAGAGGATACAATAATCAAGATCCAAGGCATGGACGCAACCATCCAGTAAGGATCGATAAATAGACTCAGCTATGGTCACAACCATCCAATCAATGAGTCATGTAACTAATCATAATAATCCACAAAATCGCAGCCTGGATTCTAACAGAAAAAATCCAGGGTCTTGCGCTCCATCTCGACCCAAACAAAGTACAAGTTCAAGCATGTGAATAAGTAAGCTGAAGTCGAACATGCAAGAACATCGTCTAATTACCAGCCAGTGATGAAAGCTGTTAACAGACGCGAGAGGAACCACCAATAATGACAATGGCCCTCAAGGTACTATAGGTACAATCCATGGAATGTGAACAGTGAGCTGGCGTCGAACACCCACAGAATCATCCGATCAAAGGTCAATGATCAAAACCTTGCGTCGAATGCGAAGAACCTACCATTGAGGCATGCAGGCTCCAAGGTATCAGAAGGGAGTCTCTAGATCAATTTCCTGGATAATGAGCTCAAGTCGACAGGAAGTGACCTTGATCGAAGGTGGGCCATAGTGTTTCCCACATCATCGATGCGAGACAGAGTAAAAATAATGTTTATGAATCGGGATTGGATGAGAATCAGAGGAAGGTTGAAACTACAGAGGTCAACTTCTCTTGAAAATATCGGTGGCACGACAGTGGATTTGGCAGTATTTGACGTCAAAAGATCAGAGGTCATGATGACGAGGCAAAGAAAAGATGATAGGTCAAAAGGGATTACCCAAACCCACGGAGGCAAACAGATAATGAGATGAGATGTCCCCAACCCGACACGAATGCAGACAAGTGCCATGTTCAAGAGCGACATACTGCCGACACGACGACGATACTGGTTCCATTTTTCCCAACCATTTTTGGCAAGTACCCCAATTATTTTTTAGAACAATCTTTAAGGGGATAGCATATGCTTGTAATATAAGTTTGTCCTTCAGACGAATCCATCCTAGTACATTTAACAAGCCCTAGGAAGGAGAAACTCGAATATCGTCATTAAGACTGGATCCGATGTCATCAGGGTTTAACGAGTCTGACAAAGGAAGAACTCGGTGTCTTTTCATGTTTAGAGAGTTTGAAAAGACAGCGGAAAAGTAAACTCTAAAAGTCCCTTTTCGTAAATAGTTCCTCAGATCCGAAAAGGTACAAAACTATGTCTGAGAAAACCTCCTAGTCGCAATAGGCTAGGGTATTCCTTTTTCGTAAATAATCTACCCCAGCCCGAAAAAGGGGTAAACGTATACTGGGGAGATGTCATTTTGCAGCCACTTTAACGAGATCGAAACGACAAGGGACTCAACAATATTTTCATGTTTAGAGAGTCAGAAAAGAGCTGAAAGATGACTCCAGAAATGACTTTTTCGTGTTTTTACCAAGTCCGAAAAAGTATAAAATACAACTCGTATCACTGTCTAAGTCGCGTAAAAACCTGTCACTGCACATAAAAGCGAGTGTAAAATCCATTTTTCGACAAAATATATTAAAATATTGAGAAAAATGACTTTCAAAACCTAATTTTGACTTCAAAAGTTATAAATATGCCATAAATGGTAAAAAAATATTTACTTTTACTTTTTACCTCATTTGGAGAGCAACAGTGAGCTTTTGGTGTGCGAACTTACGGCAGTGATTGCGACCAATCTAGTACATCATCCAGATTCTCGTTCGTTCCAGGTAAGAGGCGCTCCCCTTAGCTTTGTTTTGATTCATTTTTTGTAAATTTCCATTGTGTATTTGACCTCTGGAGGAACCCTTTTGCAAATTTAGGGCTCAGCCAATTGGCGCGGGTATCGGGCACAGACCCGCGCCAATTGGCTTCTTTTTGCAAAGGGGTCGCGCCAATGGCACAACTCAAATTTCCGTGTTAATTTACCAAAATGTGAGCCACTCAAATGAATTTTTAAGTGTTGCAAAGATCTAATAAGGTGTTTTTGACCATGTTGGTGCAGATATCCAGGCACAATGGTGATTGAGTGGAAGGAGAGGGAACATGGGGAAGAGGACGAAATGGCCATGGAAAATGAAACTTGCATGAACGCCCTCCGAGACTGTGGTCTCAAGAAGTTCTTCCTCACACCATGTTTAAGAGCTCAACCTGAGCTATTGCAGTATTTGGTTATCATATGGGATGAGAATGAAGAAGTATTAAAATTCTGAGACCAAGTATTGGCACTTGAAGTCTCTGATGTTTATTTCATAACCGGATTGTCACCCATGTGGAGTACTAAAAAGGTATGCTTTTGATCATTATTTCAGTGGCTTTTTAATAGAATTTGTGAACCTTTTTGTGTCATGAATTTGGGAATTAATAAGTAACCATAACAAAACATGTGAGAATCGATATACAAGACTTAGCCACTGATAATGGTTATTTTCTATACAAGAAAAGGAGAAAACAAGGGATTGTCGTTCCAAAGGGAAAGACAAAGTGGAGATAACTGTTGTCTCTCTGGACGAGAACCGAACGCAAACAAAGATAAACAAATCAAAGAAAATCGGCTCGGAAAAGAAGGAGAGGACACCAGCTCAGCGCAAAAGAAAAGACAGGATGAAGAGTTAACTGTTTGGCGAATCCCTCAGGATCTTCGATCCTGAGGGATCGCTGCTTTATTTACCTTGTCACTTGGACATCTCCGCCGTCATCTTTATATAAAGAGACAACACTGTTAGCTTAGATATGGAGAAATAGAGATGAAGGATACGCTTTTATGTAATTTCTGTAAAACATCAGCTTTGGTTATTAAGTTTCGTTGAGAACTGGTTCAATGTATTTGTGACCAATGCATTAATGAAAGTTTGGTGATTATTTCATCTCTGCGACTGGATTAACTTCAAGCAGTGTATCCTTGGAGGCTAAGGGCCCGGCCCCGAAGGACACTTGCTTCTGTACCATTACGACTTTACTTCTGTGTGGTTTGTTTATCATTGTAATTTGGTATGTTTTATACGTTCATATTATATGCTCTGTTAAAGATTGAATCATTGAAGTTTCTGCAGACAGAATCGTGTGTTGACTCCGCATCAAGTTATTAACCCTTTCAAGAGTTCATTGCATGTTCTTACTGTTATGTTACAGAGCTGTTATATTCGTGTTGTGTGCGTTTCTAATGAATCAGTACTGTTCCATAATTCATTAATCGTTGTTGCTGTTCCATTAGTGTGATCTGTGTGAATCGCCTTTAGAGTGAAGGAATGTTATTTGATTGCAAAGAGTGTATAGATTAAGTTTGGTTATAACCCGTGGGACTTAGTTATTCAATTGCTGTTCCATTTTAACGTTGCTGTTCCATTCCAGAATTACTGTTTAATCCTTTATTCGCTTTGCTGTTCCATTTACTTGCAGTTGTTGGTTTGGTGTGAGAGATGATCTAAGGCTGTAGTGAGTAGTGGCAATCACTGTCTAGCTCCCAGGCTTATGCTCTAGTCTCGTTTCCATCAGTTTCCGAAGGGATGGGTTATCATTACCGAACCCTTGACTGATAAGTTGTTGAGTTTTCTGAGTGTGTGATTTATTCTTTAAAGTAATTTAATTTCAGTTAAGCATCCGTTTACTCTTGTATTTCTTAAGCACTGTACTACTAGCATTACTCTGACAAATGAGCCTCGGATTGAGTCACTCTTTGTAATGAAAAAACGCTCTCGGGTTGACATATTAATGTGAGGTAATTAGAGGTGAAAGAGACCCTTTTTATAGCTCTACATTTTGGCGACGATACATGCCCTATCCATCAGCCTCAAATCATAACACAGCAGCCTCTTATATCATACGCGATCAATTCTCCGCCTCGATTTCGGTAATCTGTTGTCCTTTTTCAACATGGCATAATTCCACATGCTGTTCCTTTCTGACTTAATTGCAGACTGGGTGCCGCTCCTTTATTTGCCGGCTGGGACAGCCTATCACACTGTGGGGGGGGGAGGTTAACCTCATCATTCCCTGTATTACGTGTCAATTCACCATTCGGAAAATTAGTTTACGACGGTTTGGCATGGTTTCACAGCATGGCATATTTTTATTTTTACACAAGTTGTTTTTGTTGCACTGTTGCATACTCTGTGTTTTCTTTCTCGAAACCTTGCGATTACTCTCTGTGTTTCAAACCAAAAACGTTTTTGCTGTTCCATTTAGAATTCACAGTGAAATCATGGGAGGAAGAGCAATTCGAAGTGAGCCTCAACAGCTGACGATCTCCGCTGCTGCCCAGGAGATCCTGGAAAGGGCGGGATGGTTGAATTATTTCAATCGCCTACAGGAAGCTAATGAAACAGTAGCAATGGAGTTCTTGCAGAATTTACAAGATGACCACTCCATAGTAAGAGGGAAACGGATAGCGGTCACTGATGCCATAATTGCAGAAGTTTCAGGACTACCAGCCACTGGACTGGTATGGACATTAAAAAAGGAACGATTACAGAAGGTCATCGACATCTTCCAGGACGAAGGCCAGAATTTGACAATCAAGGGGAAGGGAGTTCTGCCAGCAACCCTAGGTGAACCCTGGACGGAGCTAGCAAGAACGGTGCAGAGTTATATTACTTGCGAAGGAAGAAAAGATGTGGTAAGACCACGACACCTTAAACTTTTAGTTGTTTTAAAGCAGAGATGCTCTGTGAATTTACCGGCACTCCTAAACTCGTTACTGCATGATGCTGCACAAAGTATGAAAAAGGCACAGCACGTAGAGGCAATTGTTAGTCACCATGGGTTGATTCGACTTATTGTTAGTTATGGTCTTACCCAGCAGCAGAGCAGCTGGGACGAGCTCATTGCAATGATTGAGGGGGGATTGACAGAGCCATCCCCGAAACGTAGACATTCTATAAGCCCACCAGAACAACCGGCAAAACGCAGAGAAAATGTTGCCAATACATCACAACAACCAGAGACACGCCAAGAATCGGCAAAGCGCAAGCATGCCGTTGATCCACCCGAGCAACCGGAGGAACCCAGAAAATCAGCTCGGTTAGCCCGGATGAGAGGAAGCATAGATAAGCCCAGAAAATCAGCCCGGTTGGCTCGGATAAGAGGAAGACTGGAAAAACTCCAGGAAAGCGCCAACCAACCGGTGGTAATTGAGGATGAAAAATCCGAAGAGGGGGCAGAAGCTGAACAGGAGGAAGAAATAGAACAGCAAGAAGATAGCCCATTACAAGACCTACTGGGAGAAGATGACTTGGCCGCCATCCTAGCCAATATGAGTAAGTATGGTCAACCTTCTAGTTCAGAGGACCCTCACGACAAACCCCAAGAAGAAAACATGCCTGTTCATGATGAAGAGGAGGAAAATACTGAACGGGAACAATCTGTTCCCAGGTCACAAGAGGAAATTCTAGAGGAAGTAGGAGCAGAGACAGCATCTGCTCAGGAAGAGACAGAACCAGTCGAGGTTCCTACCCCTGAACAGCCAGAGCAGAGCAGTGAGGAAGAACCCCAAGAGGAAGAACCCCAAGAGGAAGATTTAGCAACTGGTCATGATCCAGTCCACCATCGACAGACTGATGTTCCTTCAAATGAAACGATGGAAATTAAGAAGTTGCGGAAGGAACGGACTAAATTGTTAAATACGATAACCCAGCTCAGACAACAAATTAGGATTCTGAAAAAGAACCAGAAGGTAAAGAGGAAAAAGAGGGCCAACAAACGGCCTGCTGTCCAAAACCCTGAGGATCCAGCTGCCGTTCCACATGATGCTGAGGATCGGGAACAAACGGATGTTTGTGTTAAAACAGAAAAGGATGATAAGAAAATTCAGACAGAGGCACCACCCTCAGGGGTAATAAGGGTTCTGAACTCCAAACAACATAACAAGAAAGTTCAGGTAAAACTCCCGGCCTCCACGGACCTATGGAAAAAAGATCCAAAGACAAAATCCTTGCACAAGATGATGAAGCAAGCACAGCAAGAAGCTGAGCAACTTAAAGAGCAAACGGTTCCCCGAGAAAAATATGAAGAGTTGCAGCAGCAACTAAGGGACGTCAGTCAAGCTAAAAGCCAAGCTTTTGAAGGGTGGATGAAGGAACAAGAGGAAGTCGCACAGGTAACTTGTAGACTAGATACTGCTATCAAACAGATGAATGACTTGTGTTCTTTATACAATAATGTTTTAGCATGTAGGGCCCCTGCTAAAAACTATGCTCTGTTTTTATTAGAACGGTATTTACAATTACAAATAAAAGCTGTTAAGGCAGGCACCCCTATACAAATCAATAATGTCAATGATTTTATAGACTGCTGTAAACATTATGGAATGAAAGTCCAGAGATTGTTGTGTGAACTTTATTTGCACGACCTTGTGCTAAGTCAGGAGACTGAATTGAACCCTGGCCCCTCCATTGGAGATATCCAATTCCAAGCATTCATTTCATTCGGGGTTAATCAGATTAAGTGGCTCAAAGCCTATGATACTTTCCAAGGTCAGGAAAATGGTCTAGATTTATGGGTTAGGGCTGAGCCTAGGAACCCAGTACAGTTGTGGAGAGTTCATAGAAATCTTATAACGGCTCCTGGTGCCATTGAAACATTAGGACCTATGCATGAGGCACTCATTCAAGAGAGTTTAGAGTATTTTCTTTCTATCATAGACTTGGCCATTAATCCAGCCAAATTTCGATATCGAATCTCTGATCCACACATCCAGCTCAGAGAACCATTTAAGTATGAGAAATTTGAGTTAGCTGCCGACCGTTTGAACCTCTATGGCGAGACCATTCTGAAAGCAGGATCATCCTGGTTAGGGTATAGATTTCGCACTCCAATTATTTGGCACCCTGCACCCGGATACCAGGCCCTGTATGATATGCCTGAGGGACAAACAGGTCAGTTCTTTGACTATCTAATCACTCAACATGGTTGTAGGCCTCCATATGAGACTCCTTCTCCAGCATATTCTCTCACTGCATTACATGTCAACTACAATGTTTTCATGAGGACATGAAACAAGGTAAGCAGGGGGGTGTGTGGAGTACTAAAAAGGTATGCTTTTGATCATTATTTCAGTGGATTTTTAATAGAATTTGTGAACCTTTTTGTGTCATGAATTTGGGAATTATTAAGGAACTATAACAAAACATGTGAGAATTGATATGCAAGACTTAGCCACTGATAATGGTTATTTTCTATACAGGAAAAGGAGAAAACGAGGAATTGCCGTTCAAAAGGGAAAGACAAAGTCGAGATAACTGCTGTCCCTCTGGACGAGAACCGAACGCAAACAAAGGTAAACAGATCAAAGCAAATCGGCTCGAAAAAGAAGGAGAGGACACCAGCTCAGCGCAAAAGAAAAGACAGGATGAAGAGTTAACAGTTTGGCGAATCCCTCAGGATCTTCGATCCTGAGGGATCGCTGCTTTATTTACCTTGTCACTTGGACATCTCCGCCGTCGTCTTTATATAAAGAGACAGCACTGTTAGCTTAGATATGGAGAAATAGAGATGAAGGATACACTTTTATGTAATTTCTGTAAAACATCAGCTTTGATTATTAAGTTTCGTTGAGAACTGGTTCAATGTATTTGTGACCAATGCATTAATGAAAGTTTGGTGATTATTTCATCTCTGCGACTGGATTAACTTCAAGCGGTGTATCCTTGGAGGCTAAGGGCCCGGCCCCGAAGGACACTTGCTTCTGTACCATTACGACTTTACTTCTGTGTGGTTTGTTTATCGTTGTAATTTGGTATGTTTTATAAGTTCATATTATATGCTCTGTTAAAGATTGAATCATTGAAGTTTCTGCAGACAGAAGGTATGCTTTTGATGACTATTTCAGTGGCTTTTTAATAGAATTTGTGAACCTTTTTGTATCATGAATTTGGAAAGTAATAAGGAACCATAACAAAACATGTGAGAATTGATATGCAAGACTTAGCCACTGATAATGGTTATTTTCTGTACAGGAAAAGGAGAAAACGAGGAATTTCCGTTCCAAAGGAAAGGACAAAGTCGAGATAACTGCTGTCCCTCTGAACGAGAACCGAATGCAAACAAGGCTAAATAGATTACAGCAAATCGGCTCGGAAAAGAAGGAGAAGACACCAGCTCGGCGCCAAAGAAAGGAAAGGATGAAGAATTAACAGTTTGGCGAATCCCTCAGGATCTTCGATCCTGAGGGATCGCTGCTTTATTTATCATGTTACTTGGACATCTCCGCCATCACCTTTATATAAAGGGACAACACTGTTAGCTTGATAGATAGGATACGCTTTTATGTAATTTTCTGTAAAACATCAACTTTGATTATTGAGTCTCGTTGAGAACTGGTTCAATGTATTTTTGACCGATGCATTAATAAAAGCTTGGTGATTATTTCATCTCTGCGTCTGGATTAACTTAAAGCGGTGTATCCTTGGAGGCTAAGGGCCCGGCCCCGAAGGACACTTGCTTCTGTACCATTACGACTTGACTTTTGTGTGGTTTGTTTATCATTGTTATTTGGTAATTTGATATGCTTTATAAGTTCATATTACATGCTTTGTTAAAGATTGAATCATTGAGGTTTTTTACAGATAGAATCGTGTGTTGACTCCGCATCAAGTTATTAATCCTTTCAAGAGTTAATTGCATGTTCTTACTGTTTTGTTACAGAGCTGTTATACTAAACGTTCGTGTTGTGCGCGTTTCTGATTTATCAGTACTGTTCCATAATTCATTAATAGTTATTGCTGTTCCATTAGTGTGATTTGTGTGAATTGCTTTTAGAGTGAAAGAATGTTATTTGATTGCAAAGAATGCATTTGAGTTAATAGATTAAGTTTGGTTACAACCTGCGGGACTTAGTTATTCAATTGCTGTTCCATTTTAGACTTGCTGTTCTATTTCAGAATTGTTGTTCAATCCTTTATTTGCTTTGCTATTCCAT